>VMDR010016420.1:0-21191 GCA_007922815.1 Macrotus californicus
CTTCTCTTTTTGATAACCAATTATTATTGTAACATACAAATACCTGAAAATTTCCAAATTGTCCTTCTCGTCTTGGAATGAAGATTCATTGATATAAGGCAAAAGATCTTACAATAACATCAGGAGTTTGGCATCACATTAAGAAGATTTAATAGCCAAGGATGCTTATTATTATTTTCTTGAATATACATTTCTTTGTTCTATTTACCTTTTTCCAAGAGACTTTTATTCCTATATTTTAAATCAACTCTTTAGGAATGAAAAAACAATGCCAATTATAGTCATCACTTACTGTATGAAGTGGGGAGGTACTGTAGCAATTAGCTGTGTGTACGTTATATGCTCTTAAAACAATTGGCTTCGCCCTGACTGGCATGGCTCAGTTTGTTGGCTGTTGTCCTATAAAGCAAAAGGTTGCAGGTTCCATTCTGGGTCAGAGCACATGCCTAGGACTCTTTGGGATATGTATGAGAGGCAACTAATCGATGTTTCTCTCCCTCCCTTCCCTTCTTCCTTAAAATAAATACATTTTAAAAATGGCTTAAACTTTGTACAGAAATGACTCTTTGGACTTACTTTTCATGGTGTTCCTCACTCCCCTTGCCTCTCATCCAGTGACACAGCGCTAGGAAAGTATGATTTCTGGAAAAATGAAAGGGCAGTGAGGAGATAATAACATCCGATGGCCCTTTAAAGCACTTACCAATTAACTATGAGTTGTCTAAAATGCACTTACCCTGAACAGAAATATAGGGAAAATACTAAGTTTTATCTTTGTAATTATTCTTTGCTTATTTCTTTTTGTTTTTATATCCTCTATGTTGTCCACATCAGAGTTATCTGTTTTAGATTACAATCTGTCTCAACCTAGACTTTGTTTCTAAATTGCTCTGTGCAATTAAATGCTTAGTGATTATGATAAAAACATCATTATAACTGTTAGACTAGAGGTCTACATACAAAACTGTATCCCGTGGAGAGCAGCTTCTGTCACTGAGCAACGGCTGGGTACACTCTGGATACGGATGGGACTGGCGATTTCTCAGTTTAGAACAATCGCTTGTGCATCTCTCTCAGTATAGAACGCCAGGCCAGTGTGTGTGTGCATGTCTGTGTAACTCATTTCTAAATCTCTATCAAAGGAATGCCAATTAAATTGGGATATACAGGAAGATAAATTAATAATTTTGTTCACTGGGGACTATTTGATGGCTTTGTTGATTGCCCATGGTTTGATCTCATAAATCTGTATCCTCTATTATTTTCACTAGTGACTCACAGTAAGTGGTGAGGCATCTTCATGTATAAATGTGTTTTAAATGATCATGCTTTGTACTTTGTACAATAAAAAAGACTCAGGCAATGATTTAAAATAACTTCTATTAATATTTGCTTACTGTCTGATAAACATTAGATATAGGATCCTACATAACCATCAAAATACTCTTTTACAAAATTAAATTAACAATATTTGCAAAAATGTTCACATTAAAAAGAATTCAACGCAGTTACAGAATGGGTGAGAGTCAATTTCTGGAAATACAAATTTGTGACTCCGTCTTTAAACAGTCTATAAAAGCCCCCAAAGAAATATGAATACTCACTAACTTCTTTATTTTTGAAAGGTTTTTTCTTCACTAAATTTTTAGTCTTCTACTTGTTAACAAATTCCAACTGGACTTAAAAAAGGAAGGAAAAAACAGAAAGGAATGTCAATCATGCGTGTAAACTTTAGGCTTTACATAATGAAGTACCCTTAAATCCTTGATGAATAAACATCTTGAATGTCAAATGGATTTTCAGGGGATATATAAACTGACAAACATTTCTAAAGTCAATTTCCAAATTTTAAGTTATTCTTTCATAATGTATAAAACCCTTAAGGCTTGAACAAAAAGTGGTTTTTTTAATTAAAAAAAACCCTGAAGTTTGAAAATAAAAGCTTATATTTTAGAGTTGGTGAGGCAATAGCCCATTCAAGACTGCTTTTATTAATATAAATTGCTGGGAAAAATAAGATTTCAAACAGACAATGAGTACATTCTGGTCTCAACATGGTTTAGTGCTGATGAATATATCCCATACTGGAAGGTTGTGTTTTCTAGTTCTGACTTGTTTACTAACTCAAGGTTTGGCCGGGGGCAGATCCTTTCTTCTCTCAAAGCCTTGTTTCTCTTATGCCCAAGAAAGAGGGTTGTCTGTGAAATCTTTAAAGTTCTTCTATTTCTAAAATTTTATTAAATTATTATTTATAAATTATGGTATATATTTTTTAATTATTTAAGTGTTTCAGAAATATATTTTGAAAGCACATGGCATACTGAGCTACTAAGTTGAAAGAGTCGGAAAAGTCTCAGAGGTGTCACTTAAGTGACCTGTTGCTCTGATGAATGACCGCTGCCTTAGAGGGGTGGAGTTTGTCTCTTAAAACTTGTTTATTTGTAGTGCTGGGTGGGTAGTTCAGTTCGTTAGAGCATCGTCCTCATATGCCAAGTTTGTGGGTTTGATCCCTGGTCAGGGCACATACAAGAATCAACCAATGAATGCATAAATAGGTAGAACAACAAATTTATGTCATTCTCTCTCTCCCCTTCCTGTCTTTCTAAAATCAATGAATCAATTAAAAAATACTTGTTTATTTACTTTAAATACTGATACAAGAAAAATATACATCAATGTCTATTATATAAACACAGACAATTGGATTTAATTTTTCATCATAGATCTGTAGGTGACATGGACTATTACCTAGAATATTACTTTAATTTTTTAATACTCTCAAGTGATCAACTAATTGTATCAAACCCCTGATTTGTGTATATATATGTTTAGCTTGAATAAGGTTGATTTCAAAGATCAGTGCCCATGAGTTAGTCTGGAAAAGGTCAGAGCTCTTAAATCAGTCCAATGTATGTCAACTAAAAGCCTCTAAACTAGTGGTATTTCTCATTAGAGCATTTTAATTGCAAGATAGAGAGACGGTAAAGGGGGAGGGGGAGGGAGATAGGCAGAGAAACCACGAGGCGGGTATTCTTCTACCATCGTTCAGTTTAGTGAATGTTGGACTAGTAAACCATTAAAATTGAATATAAAAACATTGGAAATACATATTTTCCGTGTTTGTTTTTGTGTTGTCTGCCACACTGACAACTAAGGGGAAAATAATGCATTTGTAGAAGTAGGTAATCTTTGTGTCTCTGAGATTTCTGGGCCTGAAATAATTGGCAGCCTGAATCTGAAATGCAGACACAGAAAGTCACCCCAGGTTTGATGCGTTTTTTGGCTTTTCATGTTTTCGTTTTGGTGCATTTTTTTCTGATATCAAATATTACCTTGGTGCTAAAAAATCAAGAGGGGAAAATGCAGGCAGAAAAATGAGAAAAATCAGCTCATTACTCCTTTCCTGTGGATGATTGGGCTGCTGTGATTGGTGCATTAGACTTTGTAGTGTCATTTCGCACCTTTCTCTGTGGACATCAATACTGGCAGATGAAAAGCAAACTTCTAAAATGCGAGGAAAAGCACCACTCATTTATGTATGCACATAGATTCTGAGGGTTTCTAACTGTTGATCTTCAGGCAAGTGTCTAGGCAGAGGCGGATTTAAGTGTATAGGTAGATGTGCTGTATTTTTACATTTATTGTAATTAACATCTGAAGCAGGAAGGAAAAGACAAATTATAATTCTATTATTTTTCCCATTTGCTTCTGCAAAAAAGTGAGAAAGAGAGGGGATAGCTTTCTGTCTACTTGAAATACATTTAAAATATAGCAAATGCAAAAATGCTTAGGCATTTTCCCCAAAGTTTCCTTCAGTAAAAATTGATGTGAATCAAAAATTTATATTACAAAGAAATGGCAAGGCCATTGCTCCTGGCAGAGTTATCTGAATGATTTGCTAGGTCAAGCAATCTGTCAACTATTTTCCTCTCAATCATAGGATTAGTATATCAGGCCAGATTCTTATCCTGTATAATGTGAAGCGAAGTTATTTTTGGAGTCTGACGGAGTATATAATTTGACACTCCTAAAGGAGACTTTCTGAGATTTTACTTACAAAAACTGAGTGGATATTATAGTAAAATATAATCCCTATGCTAAAGTACAGCTGTAGAAGCGAAAATGCAGTTTGAATACATTCAGAGTGAGTCTTCAATGCTTTCTCCATTAAATAAAGAGATTGCAAATTAAAAGTACTAAAAAATTGCAGTTGACATTCAGAGACTCATTAGCTTCATTCTTTTCCAAAATCACCATAGCAATTAGTCTAAACTTTAATTGCTCAAAATTATTCATCATTAAAACACGACTTTTAAAAGACTATTTTTTTTCTGCCTTGGACTTAAATTTTTTAGAATTTTAAATCCATTCCTCTACCAGTTTCTGAAATGATCAAGCATATTTGCATTTGCATTTTTATCTGTCCAGATAGTCCCTTTCCAAATATCCCCTTTCTTGAACTCTCTCACACTGACTTCTCCCGGTCAGTCAGGTGTCTGTAAGCATTCTGTGCCAATCATCTATAGATTGCATGCCAATCCAGACTTCCCAAGAAAAATGTATATAGGGATCTAATTTATATTTAGTAATTTCAGATAGAGTGCTTTCTCCATCTCAACAGTTTTATCATAATATAATCTCTACATTTTCATTTTTTTAAAGATTTTATTTATTTATTTTTTAGAGAGAGGGGAAGCAGGGAGAGAAAGAGAGTGAGAGAAACATCAACGTGTGAATGCCTCTTGCATTCCCTGCACCCGGGAACCTGGCCTGCAAACCTGGCATGTACCCCAACTGGGAATAGAACCAGTGACCCTCTGCTTTGTTGTCTGGTGCTCAATCCACTGAGCCACACCAGCCAGGGCAACATTTTCATCTCAATTTAACTTCTTCAGTTTAAGATACTGCTTCTTTTTTTCCTCCATCTAAACTTATATTATTTTTAATTGTTACATTGCTTAGGTTTGCTTGTTTTTTTGTTTTGTTTTGTTTTTCCAAATCAATATATGCTATTTTAATGAGAGAACGTTCTTGTGTCTTCATAGTAACTTTGTTTCTGTCCCATCTCCTATTTAATGATTCTAGGGTTTTAGGTGCAAAGCTTATGTTTTGATGGATCACTGGAAAGACCTTTTTTATTTTTAATTGAATTTATTGGGATGACATTTGTTAATAAACTTATATAGGTTTCAGGTATACAATTCTTAACACATCATCTGTATACCGTGTTGTGTGTTCAGCACGCCAAGTCGAGTCTCCTTCCATCACCTCTTATCCCTCTATACTGTCTTCTACCTTCCCCCACACCCCTTTCCTGTTCACCTGTCTCTGTTAATTTAACAATTTGCCCAGCTAGAAGAATCTAGAAAGTGAAAGAAAAAGTATTATTTTTTTTAGCTCCCACATGCATTATATTTCATGTAAAGAGAAATAATTTGTAGCCTTGTGTGCTATAGACAGCTTCACTTTTCTTCATAAAGAGCATATGCTAAGAAAAAAATAGGACATGCAGAATGAAGAGAACTGCAAAACTGGGTGAAGATTTGAAGTCATATTTGTGGCTCATTGTTCAGCTGAAGGAAACACACGCAAGACTGCCAAGCAGCATGGTGGGTCCAGCTGAAGAAGTGAATGTAGATTTTTAGTAACACCAGCCACACAGTTTTATATGCTTCTTTTTTCTCAAATGGTACCAGAGCCTGGGTGTAGTCCACAGAAGGAAGTGAACCTAGGCAAGACAGGATTAAAAGGGAAGAATTGAACAGCTGGAGGTCAAAATACATCGAAAAGAGCGGGGTAAAAGGAGCCTAAAACTAGGATGGTGTGAAATTATATTCCAAGAAAGAATGAGGTGAGTAAGGGGGAAACGCAGAATTAGGACAGACTATTCAAAAGAATTGCCATTGAAAAGAGCATGGAGAAAAAGACCACCAATAAGTAACCAGGGCTCCTTGTGCAGGAGGAAGCAAAGTGAAAAGGGCTTTGAGAAGTAGGGCCAACTTGGAGTGTCTTCGCTGTGTCATTACATTCTTGGGGATGACATTTCTTGACTAAATAAAACTTCCACCTCATCAAGCTATCTGGAGGTGATAAACCACCTACTATGAAGGTGGCCTTTTCCAGGTTTCTACCTTGGCACCAAATTAACACCATAGTCCTTTTTAGCAAGGCTGCTTTTTATTTATGTTTTTGATTTCCTCTGCATTTCAATGATAGTCGTCTGGGCATACAGTCCCCGCTGCAGAAAGCTTTTATTTTTAGGTCTCCCTATTCAGAATGAGTAGTCCCTGTTTAGGGATTTCACTGTCATTCTAAGCTTACCATTGAGCAACGACCCCGGTAGCTTTCTAAAAATTCAAGTCACTGGGGAGGCCTTTTGAAATGCTGAAAAGACAAGACAACATTTTGTACAAAGGAGAAAAAGCAACCAAAAAGAGATTCCAGAACCAAGTAGGAACCATGAAAGGGACAGGAAAGTAAAGGCGGTGACAGGATCCATAAGGACAAAAGACAGTGTACATCAAATCCTTCATGAGCCAGCCAGAAACACCAAGACCACGGGCAATTTGTAGTTAGAGGTTTGCAAACGTAAAAGGAAATTCTCGCTTTTATAATTCCCAAAGTACCACTCAAAGTCCTACGGGTCATATAAATACTTCCTATTGTTCAAAGAAGGAAGTCATTTTCTGGTCTACAATATTAGTGAACTAATTAGGTTTTGAGAGCTCTCCTTGAAATTCCTTCAGGAATAGATTTTTTAAAAGTAAGTACATTATTTCAGTGAAATAAATGTATGCTGAACCTACCTTCTAAAAAAAGAATAAAATAGTTAAGCAATATGCCTACATAATAAAAATATACTTATTTAAGTACTGCCATACTTTATAAAAGATGTTAGAATCCCTTTCCTCAATACTTAGCAGTCTTGGCCTTGATGCAGGAGACTAATAGACATACTGTAAAGTAATTGCAATAAAATGTAGAGGTACAATTCAGGGCATCCATGATGTGCCTTTAAACATGGATGTCATAATTTTGATCAGGGTGACAACAATAACACTTCTTTCCTTAGTCTTATCATAGAGCTTGGTAGATAGAATGCTCATTGTATATTTACTCTTATGGTGATGAGTGGAAATGTGTAATGAATTATCAAGATCTAGATCGACTTTTAGAGGGACTTTCCTTAACACATGCCTGGTTCCCCAAAGTTTCCTATGTCTTTAACAATCTCTTTAACCCTAGCAAAAGATATTAATATCTGTCCTGGCCAGCATGGCTCAATTGGTTGGGTGTCATCCCACAAAGTGAAAAATTGACAATTAGATCCCGAGTCAGGGCACATGCCTGGGCAAACGATGCATGTTTCTCTCTTGCATCGATGTTTCCCTTCCTCCTTTCTCCCTCCATTCCCTTCTTTCTAAAAAAACAATCTTTAAAAACATATCGGTGTCCTTTATTGATGGTGCCATTCCCTAGAATATCTGCATCTATGCTCCTGGCATTCCTGATAGTCTCTCCTAACAAATTCCACCTGATGTGACAGTCCTTGTCTAACAAGATGCTATCTTTCTGTCCTGTGACTCACCTACCGGAGGTATGCCTCTCAAAGTTTATCATCTGACCTCATGAACCACTTGGAAAGGTTTACTCCTGAATATGGCAACACCTCTGGCTGAGTCACTCATACCTCAACACAAAAGACCAGCAGGAAACAAGGTCAGAGGAAAGTGGCACTCACCTCTTTTATTACATCTATCTTTTCCTCATTATCATGAGCCTCATAATTCTTAAATTAGCATGACTTACATTGCCCTGTCCCTAGAGAGTTATTCCTTGGCTCTCACAGCCCTTGGCCACTTGTGTTTGTAAATGGTTTTAATGGCAGCATGTCACCTCTTCAAAACTCTAAGCTTTATGAAAACAAAGAAAATGTTTGTACCTCCTGATTATCACTTTATTCCCAGTACCTAACACAGAATTACAAAGTGTTTAGGAGCTTGCAGTCTGGAGTGAGCCTGCTTGGTTCAATTTATGGCTCCATCCTTACTATCTGTGTAGATTAAATTATTTGTACTTTAGTTTACTTACCTGAAAAATTGGTATTTTAATAAGAACGTTGATCTGTTATGGAAGATTAAACAAGTTAATTTGCATAAGTACTTAGTGCTTGGCACAATGTAAATAGCTGTTAAAGTAGGTGTTCAGTAAATATTTGATGGATTAACAAATGCCACAGTAGGCCCAGCCATCAGCATTCTGCAGACAGCATTTAATCAGTCTAACAAGTCCAGCTGCCGTGAGAGCCTTTTGATTTTTTTCACGCATGTTTTTCATTTACTGCCTCTTGGGCTTCATTGTATTTGTGTCAAAACCACTTGTCTAAACATTTAAGAAAGCAAAACAGTGTTGCATAGTTTTATAAACCATTATTGTTTGCCTCTATGGGTTTCTAAAACTTCATGTAGAAAATGCTTCATTGCCTCAACTGAGGTTTTAAATGCTGATCAATTCCACTCATTTAATAGATAATGTAGTAATGTGGTGTGTAGTGAGTAAAGGCAGAGGGAGGCTAGATGGATGTGTGTGTGGTTAGGTGCACTTGTTTGTGTGTGTGCCTGTGTATATGTGCGTGTGTGTGTTGGGAGTGGAGTTGGCGATGTTACAAAGGAACAAGATGAAGTTTCTGCTCTATGGAATCTTGAATTGTAATAAAGATAAGCATGCACACAACTAACTCAATCACAAGGCTCAATCCTCTGGGAGCCTGTGAAGATCTGCATCCTGCTCTGGGAAAGCACAGTCTCTCTCTGTGGCTATAATTTTACCCAGGCCGGCATCTACGTTAGAGTGCAGGCTCCTAATGTTTCACTTTATCAGTCTGTGCAACGCCCCACGTCTCTGCACACCGAGACCAAGTGTTGCTATTAGTACAATGTGAAAGGAATTTTGTTCCCTGAAAGAGACAAAAGTGGGGCCGTGAAGCTATAGAAAAAGGCAAGCCTCTCAGTAAAAAGGCTTTTCCTAAAAGGAATACCTAAGGAACACTTCAAACCACGTAAACAAACAAACAAACAAATGAACAAACAAACCATGATAACTGAGGAGAGTTTAAACCTGTGCCTCCCCCATATTCTTTCATCCTGCTTCTTTTGACTTTTTGAATCACTTCTTTGGGTTATTTATTTCCCTCTCTATTTTGTTGTAACACTGAGAATTCCCAGAGGGGATACTATAGAAGTCTGTCAGCAGCAGGGTCTATTCTGGCAGGAAAACTATGCTATAAAAGAAAAAAAAAAAGAATTTTCTTTCCCCGTAGTTCAATATTTTTTTTTCTCTATATGTTGGCTAAATTCCTCCATCCTATTTCCTCACAAATGTCAGGGTAGAGTTGCGCCAGTCTCAGACAGCTCTCTTCATTATGATTATCAGTGTTAATGCATGTCATTAATCCTCATGGGTATACAGAGGCCTCGCACTGAATGAATGGGGAAGGTCACCATGGAAACATTTGTCTCCATAGCTGACTCACTGCAACCCCCATAACTGCTGAACCACATCCTGTCTGCCATCTGAATTACACTGGATGAAGCCACAAATTTGGCATCTCCTATAGGACCATTTTCTTTTTAAAAGCTATTAAAAATCTATGCCAAGAAAATGTTCCTCCAAATGTTCCTCAGACTCATGGTAATAATGCCAATTAGTTGTTAACACCTTTTCATAAACACACACGGCAGACATTACCTGTGGCTTTCCAGCTGCCAGTGACTGCATGGTCTTATGGTCCCTGGAGATGCGCACCAGCAAGGAAAGAAGTGCCCATGTAGAAAATAAGCATAACACCCGCACTCTCACATTTCAGGAAGGAGCCTCCTCAGGGGTTAGTGTGATCTATCAACCTGCAGCACAGCGAGGTGGAGGGGAATAAAATGGTCCTCGGTGGATTTTTGTGTTGTCTGTTTCAGTATGAAATGCAAGCAAGATAACCTATATAGAGAAATTACATTTGAGGACTGCAGACTTCTCACTTAGCCTCATCATAGGAAGGCAGGATATCAGCATTTCCTAGATGAGAAATTAGGTCTATGCTGGGAGATATCATCAGGCTTAAATAAAATCACCTGAGAACTGCAGTGTACAGCCCAGCCACCTCAGCACCAGCTAAACAGAGCAATCTGTCTAGGCTTGCTGTGTTCCGAGCTGGCAGTAATTATACAAACCTGGGCCCAGTGGGAGGAGCAGGCATGGGAGTGAAAAAGAGAATGGGCTATTTCCCAAGCTGTGCATATTCACTGGATCTTCTGAGGCAGGTAGGTCCTCATTTCTGGTTTATACTTTGGATTCCAGATGAAGTCTTTAACTCAAGTGATAGTAATACAGAGTTTGCTGAAACATATGCCACACTGTACATGAATTAGCTCATTTGATTCTATAAATTACCCTATGTGGCCAGTAGTACTCTTTACTTTATTTGACAGGTTATGACTCTGAGGCATGGAGCAATGTAGCGATTTCCCCATGTTCACATAGCTCTTAAGTGACTGAATTGGGACATAAACTGAGGCAGTTGGCCTCCAGAGTTTATTTACCTAAACATTAAGCCAAATATTTGCCTCTTGTGTAGTCATATTTGTTTATTCTCCTCCATCTTCCTGTCTCCCCGTCTCCTTTCTCCCTCTCTCCATCTTCCCTCTCTTCTCTCTCCCCACCCCCCCCTCTCTGTGCCCCTCCCATTGATTATTCTTTTTCTCTCCCATCTCTTTCCTACTATTACTTTCCCATTGCCTCCTGTGTGTCCCTGAGCACCTATTTCCAACCCCTCCTTCTTGTACCTCCCTCCATCTCTATCACTGGAAGTGAACAGCTTGTGGACCGCACCCAGTACACCAACTGGTCCCAGGGCAAAGGAGTTTGGTCTCTTCCAGACCGCTCTTCCCATCAAACCTTCCTAGTCCCTCTTCATCTGCTTCTTTCTCATAGGCTTTCAGTTCTTTTGAAGCCTTTTCCCTATCAAAGTTTTTTTCTTGGAAAGGATACCTTAAATTCCCATTTAATCTCTTTACATTAAAGTGCTCCCATTTATGGTCATTCTCCTCTACTTTCTCTTTTTAAACTCTGCTATTGAAGTATGCCATATATATGTTGCTATGGGCTGAACTGTGTATCCCCCAAATTTATATGTTGACCCTCAATGTGATTGTGTTTAGAGATAAGGCTTTTAAGAAGGCAATTACAGTCAAACAAGGTTATAAAGATGGGACCTTATTCCAGTAGGACTGGTGTCCTCATTAGAAGTTAGATACCAGGGATGCGCATGTACAGAGAAACAGGAGGAGACAGAGAGAAGACAGTCATCTGTAAGACAAGGAAGTAGGTCTCAGGAGAACATTGTTGGCACCTTATATTTTGGACTTCCAGCCTCCAGAACTGCAAAAAAATAAATTTCAGTTGTTTAAGCCACCTAGTCTGTGGTATTTTGTTATGGTAGCCTTACCAAATTAATACATGTGGAAAAATATATAAATCTTAAGTGTACAGCTTGACAGATATTTACATATTTACATATGGATGAACAATCACTACAGATCAAGAAATAGAACATTTCAAATATCCAAGAAAACCATCTTGTGCCCTTTCCCACTCATGTTAGAAACTTATGCCATATTTTCAGATCTGCCTGCCTGCGTGCTTAGGTTTACCCTATGTCCCGCGGCAGGGCTCCGCCTCTGTCAGCGTCGAACGTGCCAGTGTCTGGATGAATGAGCAAGGCACTTGACTCGAGATCTAAAGCCATATCTTCAAGCTGTTTCACAAATGATAAATATGATGTTATAATCTTCACCCAATTTCTGTGTCTATTTCTCAACTGTTTGAGTTGTGGAAGGAAAAGGGTACCATTAGCTCCTTAAAACCCAACATCTTGGTATTTGACTGAGACCCAGTTTAGAATTTTAAAAATACCTTTGACTTTTATCATGAAATATTTGAAACATTTAAAAATACGTCTTAATATAAAGAACCTACCACCTGATTTCAATAAATTGAAACAATTTACAATATTTACCACTGGTAAATAATTTTAATTTAAACTACTTTAGCAAATCACAGAGATTCTTGAAGTCTGAAGGCTCTAGGTGCTACAAAGAGTGCCTCTAACAGAATCAAGTTAAAAACACAACACAACAACATAAAACTCCCATAATTGCCTATCTCATTTTTACCTAATGTATTTCCCCTAATGCTGCATATTATCCGTTAATCTAATGAAATGCCCCTAAAGCTCAAACTGTTAAATTTAAAAAATGTCCCTTCCCTTGATATGTGATTGAGGCTCCCATCTTGATGTGATGAAGGAGTAGGGGCAAATGGGAGTTTAAGCATATTTGGGACTTGCCTGTATGACTAATATAATTTATCTCAATTCCCAGGCTCCAGCCAGGAATAGCCTTGGATTCCATTTACTTACCTTGCACTCCAATCATACTCATAGAATGAGCAAGTGGTGAGCCACCCCTGGAAGATGGGGAAGCAACATCATAGGGTTACAGAAAATCCGAACAAACTTGAGAGGGAAAATGCAGCGTAAACTCTTCAAAGAATTACTGAATGGGTTTAGAAGTAACAAAGCTATTACTGGCAGACAGTCAGCATGAAGAGTCTTATGTCCTAAGGGAACATTCTCAAAAAAATGAGAAAATTGAGACTTTAAGGGAAGACAGACAAAATTGAAACATATTAAAGGTATGCTAGGCAAAAGATTACATCCAGGGCAGAGTTTGTTATTGTTTTGGTAGGATTACCAATTCTAGGGTGGCGAAGGTAAACTATAGACAATTTTGAACAGAAAAAAACTAATTGCCTTCATATACTTACTCCAGAGATCTCAGGATCATGTCTGAGAAACATATGGACAGGCCTCCTGGAGAGAGAGAGAGGGAGAGATATTGATTGGAACTACAGCCTCAAGAAAATGGAAAAGAAATTAGTCACTGCCAGCTTTTAAATGGTGAGAGTCCTGTGTAAGGTAAAGAAGAAAAGGGACCAGTTTAAGAAACAGGTGAAAACTGTTAAAAGGTGCCTGCCTTGGTTTTCTTGCGTGATCATCTGTTAACTCTTTGGACTCACCAATGTGAATGAGTGACCAGATGCATTCCAGTAATAGAAAGTCTCAGGCCACGGCTGCTGAGATGCTCAAAACTCATCCTAGTGTCTGAGAGAGATGCTTCTGCCAGAACTCAGCAGGAACTGTAGAAGAGTAAGTATGGACTTTAGTTTCTTTGAAAAAATTAACTCACAAGGAGAAGATTTTATGTGCCACCTTGATGAGTGCCCTGAAACCTGGTAAAATATTATTTCTGAGTAGGTCTCTGAGGGTGTCTCAAGAAGAGATGAACTTTTGAATCAGTAGACTGAGCAAAGAAAATCACGCTCATTAATATGGGTAGACATCTTCCAATCAGTGAACACCTAAATAGAACAAAGAGGTGGAGGTAGGGCAGATTTGCTGTCTCTGCTTGAGCTGAGACATCCATCTTTTCTAGCCCTCTGACATCAGCCCTCTGGGTTCTCAAGCTTTTTGACTCATAACTGGAATTACACCATTTACCCCAAGGTTTTCAGGCTTTCAAATTTGTACTGAATTACACCACCATCTTTCCTGGTTCTCCATGCTTACAGATGGCAGACTGCGGATCTTCTTGGCCTCTATAACCAAATGAGCCAATTCCTATGATAAATCTCTTGATAAATTTCTAAATATCTATATATGGATCTCCCCCTCTCTCTCAATAAGTACATATATATACACACACACACATATATATATACAATCTTATTATTTATTGATTCTTTTTCTCTGGAGAACCTTGACTAATGCATGGCCTGAACTCAGGATGGATACTCTTAACTTACAATACACTGGACTTTTATTAAAACAAATTTGGCTCTGAACTTCCTAGAAAGTAGAACTGTTGCTATCACTTACTTTTTATTTCCCTTTTTTAAATTAGGATATATTACCAGGAGAAAAATGAATAACTAAATGATCTCTTAGGACATCCTGCAAAAGTATACTCAAAAAAGTTTTCCCAATTTACCTGCCATTAATAGTGTACAAAATGTGCAGTTTTAATTCGTGACACTAGATTGTTATACTTTTTCATTTTATTTTGGCCAGAATAAGCTATGTCATTCTCAGTGAGCTACGGCAACTTGGGTTTTTATCTTGTGCAAACTACATTATCTTTTGTGGGCTGGATAAACAGTCTGGTCTGTGTCATCCTCTCTCTGGAAGGTTTTACATCAGTAATTAGATATTCTGTTCTAGGAGTGAAAAATATCACTTATATTCACAACCCCATGGACTAGAGCAATGTCTTCATCCAATCACAAGTTGCCCTGGAAGTACCAATCTATCATAGACTAATAAGGAAGAGGGCTAGAAAATACTTCAGGATCAGCCCTAGAATCATTGTACATTTTCCCAAATTTCACAGCTGAAAAATGGCAACTTGCCTTATTTTGCATTTATATTATGAGAGAGGTTGATCAATTTCTCCTTTTTGTGGTCTTATATATTAAACTGAATATGTAAAAAAAAGTTCTCGAGTTATCAGTAAGGATTTACCATCCTCCCTCTTCAGGAAGTTCCATATAGGGAAATATTCTGCAGGTAATGAGTACCTGATCTGCAAACACACTATAAGCAACGCATATAGAATTTTCAATAGGGACATTGATTATTAACAATGTTTAGTAACCCATGATTGATTCATAGTCGCACCAAGATAACATTAGTCAGCCTACCTAACCTATTCTGCCAAAGGTACCTACTTTTCCCAGGTACATTTGTTAGGCCTTTTTCAATTGAAGAATTCTAGTTCAAACTAGTTTAATAAAACAAAAATGTATGGCGTCAGGTAAGAACTACAGGGATTCCCTAGGTTTAGGCATGCTAGAAATCCGGCTTCAAATAATACCATCAGAAGCCCCCCTGCTTCTCCCCATTTCTCATGTCTATTTTCCTCATGCTGGTCCTTGGCAGCTTTTCTCCACATGGCTGTGAAGAGAACCTTTGTAGTTTATACGTGATCTTCAACCCTATATTAACCTTGGAGCGAGGAATCTCAGAGAATACGGTATGACCTTTGTTTTTCCATATTTTTATCAATCCTCAAGAAGACATCGTTTAACCTTGCTTGAAAAATATCTCCAAATGGGGCCAGCATCTCTAGTTAGGGGCAAGGGATAAAGATATACAATATCAATCAGAAATTTGCCAGCTTTATTTTCTCCAAGTTATATTTCTCCAATTTTATTCATTAAAATTTTGGACCAAGTTGTATTTCTCCAATTTTATTTGCTAAAATTTTAACCCTTAGTGCCTCAGAATGTGACTATATATCTTGAGATGGGTTCTTTAAGGTGGTAACTAAGTTAAAGTGAGGTCATCAAAGAGACACTAATCCAATATGACTGATGTTCTTATAAGAAGGGGAAATCTAGACACAGACATGTACAGAGGGGAAGATCATGTGAAGACACAAGGAAACTATGGCCACCTACAAGTCAAGGAGTGAGGCCTCAGAAGAAACCAACACTGCCAACACTTTCCTCTTGAACTTTTAACATTCAGAACTATGAGAAAATAAATTTCTATTGTTTAAGCCAGCCAGCCTTTGGTACTGTGTCATGACAACCCTAGCAAACTGATACGTATCCTCAGTCCTACAACGGGATGAGATAGATGTGGCCCTTGGATTGCCCACCCAACCAGCATCTCCAGAATGGGAGGCAGGAAGTCTCTGGGAAGAAGGGAGAGCTTTCATAACTTGAAGAAGGAGGGAGTGATGCTGGACACACCGAGATTCATGGTGTCACACAGATAGAGAGCAACCAGTTTGCCTTGGGCCAAGGTCATGATTTCACAGCACCATTCCGGAAAGAGAATTGATTATTTATGATAGACATCTCATCAAAATTGTTCAAAACATTTTGAACCTCAGCTTCAACCATTACAAGTTTTATATAGGTGGGGCTTATAGCAGAGCATAGTGTTTGCAAGGCTCTTGGGTCCATTAGGTCTGGGCTTGGATCCAGAATCTGTCCATTTATTACCAAGATTACCCTGGGAAGTTATGGGAGCCTCTGTTTCCTCCTTTATAAAATGGGGATAATGAAAGAACTTTTATCCTACAATTGTTTTGAGGATTCTTTAAGTTAATTCAAATAAAATTCTTAACACATTTTCTAATACAGTAACAGAAATAGTACATACCACCTACTATTGTTCTTATTATACCTACTATTACTATTATTCTTGTTATGCATAGATTGCCCAACACATTCAAATAACCTATTGCATATAAGTTATTCAAAGCTTTGAATTTTTGCTTAACTATTATCTTTAGACCTTGTCATTGGCACCCAAATAAAGATGACAGATATAAAAGATTTAGAGTATGTCCTAAAGCATATTTCAGAAAGAGAATAGAATTTGGACCTGCTACATCCCACACATCTCAGTGTTGAATAAGAAATGCCTATGATAACAAAGCAAAGAGGTCCAGTTTACAGCTAGAGCTCTGGTATTATACCTAAGGACAGAAGTCAGGGCAGTAGATATTAATTGAAGAATCATTTATTTATTTCAGAAACTAAAAACTAACAAATTGGAGGACTGGATTGTTCTTTTTCTTCTTAAACAGATTTTGACATATAAATGGGCTACCATTTAATTAATATCATATACAAAAAATGAGCTTTTCTTAATAAATCAAGTGGTGTGGGCCTATTGCTTAGTATTTTCATATGGCAGATAGCAAAGGGAAGTGAGGAGTAGCCACTCCTTTTGGCCATAGATCCAACTCTTCACTTAGAATATGCATGGACAAATATTTCCCACTCATCTGGGCTACCTCCCTGTTCTATGGGGGCATTTGAGTGAGATCCTTGATGAAGCTGATTGCTGAGGACAGAGATGTAGCGGAGGTTGCTCTCTGGAAGAAGAAAAGGGGACCAATTATGAAAGTGGGAGGAGGAAGAGGTGTCATTCAAGGAAAAGAGAAGGATTAGTTGGTAAGAATGCCAGAGGAGGGCATTGTCCTCACCCTCAAAACGGAGGGTAGTGTTAATCAAAGGAAAACGGTCAAACGATGTCACATTCTCCAAACAAAACACCAGGTAGGCTGAGTGAAAACAATCTATTAGTTTTGTTATTTACAAAATTATTCATGGCATACAGTAACAAAAGTAGTTTCATTCTTGTGATTACACAGAAATCTATAACGAACAGAAAAATAAGGAAGTCTTTTTTTTTCCTTTTTCTTAAAAAAATACTTTGTTTAAGAGAGTGAGAGCTACATGAAGTTTTATGGGATAGCTGTATTTTTTTATACAATAAAAAAGTGCTATTGACCAACTGGGAAAACGTTGAAGTAAAAGATGCTGCAAATAGAGCAAAGGGACAGAAAGAATTCTAGCCAGCTGAGACTGAACAAATTGTTGTTTTTAAATATGGAACAGTTCATGAATTTGCATGTATTCTTTGCACAGAGCCCATGCTAATCTGCTCTGTGTCATTTCAGTTTTGGTATATGTGCTCTCGAAGTGAGCAGAACAAAATTTTAATCACAATATGTGTGAATTTTAAGACTTGCTAGACTTAATGTGGATGTCCCATAACTTTCTGGAGCTCAAAAAGTTTAAAATTAATTTCATTAATTAATTCTACTTATCCTCCAACACATATTTATTCCTATATTCTCTCTGTTAGGTACCCAGTCTTCAAATGAGAAGTCTGGGAGTCCATTTTATATTTCTTCTTTTTACCATCAGCCTATCACTGATCTTCCTCCCATCCAATCAGATGCAAAGACCTAATAATGCTTCTCCTAAGTCTGTCTGTAGTCTATTTTATTTCTTAAACAAGTTTCTATTTTTTGTGATATCCACTGAACTGGAAGCTCTTTGAGGGTGAGGCTTGTTCTTTATGTTTTTCCTAATTTCAACTCCTACAGGTGCATAATAAAACATATTCAGTAAGTTTTGTGACAATGAACTAAATGATCTGGTCCTTGGTCTTCCAGATTCATGTCCTACTTGCCCTGCATCCTGCACTCCAGTCACACTGTATGACCTACTCTTCCACTAATACCCTGGGTAATTCCATGTTTCTTTGTATTTACACAGCTATTACTTCGCCCAGGAATGCTCTTAACAATGCACTGTCCACCTGGAAATTGGACAATGACTTGGAAAAGTAAATAGAGGAATTAAGGCCCCTGTAAAATTTTCCTTCACTCCTCTATTAGTGGGTAGACCTTGCTGCAGATACATTTCTTTTTCTTTCTGGCACACAACAAAACATTTCTCAGCCTCATTGGTTATTTGACATGGCTGTAGAATGTGAGTGGAAACAATGTATGTACTCTTATGTATGGCCATAAATTCTTCCCAGTTGTCATTTTTCATAACATTTTCCATTATCAAAAGGCTGGTTTATACAACCCCTCAAAGGAGATCTCAGGAGCTATGTATGGAAGATAGCACTGCAGTCATGTGCTGCTAAATCTGGGAATACATTCTCAGAAATCTGTCATTAAGTGAATTTGTTGTTGTGTGAACCTCGTAGAATGCCCTTTCACAAACCTAGCCTACTAGGTTGGAGCCTACTTCTGTAACCAACAGAAGGGCTGGTTGCCAGCCGCTCCAAAAGCCAATAGTCAGAGGCAGGTGCTGATGTAAAGGACAGTGGCTTATTTTCATGTGCCAGCCATGTGGAAGATGTGGGGACTCATGTGTCAACTCCCATTCCCTGGGAAGATGGGGGACTCATCACAAAGCCCATCTCCACATCACAGTGGAGGCAGAGGTTTTTATAAGGAGGGAGAAGGGAATAGAACAAATAGATCCAGGAAGGAGGTTGAAAAGTTTTCTACGTGCAGATGAGCACAGTGCCTTCAGATAAGGCAAGCGATGGTCCAGTGTGTGTCATCCTGGTTTAGCCATCCTGGATTCATATCATACCAACTTCATGTCATCCTGGTTCCATGGTTGAAGGTCAGCAAATTTCCCAGACCTGGGATGCCTGAAGGTCAAGGTCTGTATCTTTTAAAGTTAGTTCCTAGGATTCTTGTACAAACATGCTGTTCACCTACAAGCTGCATATTAGAGTCAGCACTTAAAGAAACAATGTCAAAAGAATAGTGAGGTGGGTTACAACTTCTCACCTTTACAATTTTCCACTGTTCCAGCACTGTAATTTATGTGCTGCACTTTTATTCAACTGGCAGTGTGATAGGTTTGTTTACACCAGCATCGCCACAAACACCTGAGTAATTGTAGTGTAGGCCCTGACAGTTGGCTTTCCTTTTTGTAACGCGAATGCCTGGCTTAAGCTTTGATTGCCTAGGCATCCATTTCTAGGCTGGCATCCATTTCACAGAAGCATCTGCTTCCATTCAGGAAAGCCACTGCGAATGAATAAATGCATTGCCAGCCACGTGGCTAGAGAAAGAGCCAGGCGTCCTCCCCCCATGGATGCTCATTTTTGTTAGAGATCTTGGTTGATTTAGATAACTGAAAAATTTAGAGTACTTGTTTTTTTTTTTCTTCTTCTTGTGCTTTAAATTCCTACTTTTTCATTTTAAATTTACCAATAAAAAGTGAGATTATGAAAGCCTACACCCCTACTCTCAACTCCAGTAAAAGCAAAATCTCAGGCCCACACACATGCAAATTCATGGCAGGGACTCATTCCCTCTCTGTGTGTCTTTCTTCCTCTCTCTCTGTCTTTCTCCACTGGACCTAGTTGTGTGCCCTTGACTGCTCCTTGTACTCTCCAGGGCCTGTAAGTAATAACCTCTTAATTTTTCTTCAAAGTTTCCTAGTGATTATCATGGAAGGGCATCTTGCAATCATAATAAGAACCACAAGAATCAGTCCAATAATAACATTGACTTAGAAAGGGGAGGCGTCTGGGGGAAGTGCCAGCCCAGGTGAGTGCCCCCAGGCATTTTTAGCTGATAACCTTGCTATGTATGGGTAGACTGGGAGGGCACAAAACACTGATGTGTTACACTGTGACCTTACTGCAGCTATGACATCACTGGGCAACAGGAATTTTTCTGCTCCATTACAATCTGAAGGGACCACTGTTGTACATGTGGACCGTCATTGACTGAAAGATTGTTATTCAGTGCATGACAATATTGGAAAAACAAACCAGGTCCCCAAATCATTGCTTAGAAGAGAACTGCTCAAGCATCAGCTCCTGCCTGGGGCCATTGTAAGGGTAAGAAATAAACCTTCATGATGTTAAATCTCAACTCAAATTTTGGATTTTATCCGTTATAGCCACTAGTGTAATTTTAACTAACACAGCTTTCATTGCATCTTATAACCCCATTATAACTCATAAAAGTTTGTAATAATTGATAGATATGTCTGTCATTCTACTAGACATGCCTGTTATGGAAACTTTATCAATCCTCCCAGTATCTGGCACAAAATGGGTGTTGTTTTACAAACATAAATTCTAAATTTAGTGGGAGGGCCACAGTCTAATATATTGGCTTTTTCTCAAATTATTTTGAGGATGATAGTTCACAAAAAAAACAATCCTTAAAATGATACGTAACTAGATTTTCTTCATGCATGAAATTCTCTCATTAGAAAACATAGAAGATGTCAGCAGACCTATTTTTACCCACTTACCACAGGCAGTTCCTTCTCTTCCAGATAACAAGTGAGGGTAGACATATTTTCAAATTCCAACATAGTTCTCAAGTGTATAATTTGTTATCTGTATTTTCATCAGTGGCAAGTGCAATGGTAACTTGTGCAAATTAGTGCTCACAGTATGAGTGTTTCAGTACTATTGAATAATCACAGTATGCACTTTGAAAGATAATTCCATCGTGGCAATCTTCCTGACCAAAAAAAGCAAAAAAAACCACAATGGCCTGCCATTATAAAATTTGCAGTCATTGTTAGAAATTACGTTTATTGAATAATAAATACAATAGTCACTTGGCCTTTAAAAGTGAAGATTTGAATTGGTGGTAAAAAAGAGGTAGTTGCATACAATTCTTTCATTACTTGTTTCTTCTTTTCCCCCCAAGATGATAAAACCCTGGATTGGAAGTAAGAGTGAGGTGTGAGGGGAGCAAAAAAGGATAATGGTTGTT
>VMDR010016421.1:0-21185 GCA_007922815.1 Macrotus californicus
GAGGATTTCATTTATACAAAAATTAATGGTTGTGGATATTTAACATCTCTTATGAAGTCCACAATTTAAAATTTATTAAAGTCTTAGTGTCTAGAGAAGATACTTTAGTGTGACATATTATAAATAAATCAAAGAAATTTAATTAAAATTTTCATTTCAGATTCCATGAAAACAAGAAATGATTTCTTTTAGTAACTGGCTCTTGTGTCTTTTCTAGGAAATGGAAAGTGAAGAACTGCAAACATAAGGTACTAGCCTAAGGTAGACGGTGTCACATTGAACTGGAAGAAAGGAAAGGAGAAAGCAGCTCACAACACTTGTCACATTGGGGGTCTTAGAGCCTCGGGTGTACACGAGACATTGTTACGATAACCAGACAAATATGTCTCTGGCCAACTTCCCTGAGGGAGGAGCCACGTCCATTGATCATGTCCACTTCCAGCTCTAATGTGGTTGTGTTTGCTTTCTTGGCATTCAAATCACACAAGGAGCCCTGGTTATAATGGAATCTGGAAAGCACGATACTCTGGCTGAATTGTTGTCCACAAAGTCTGGTTTCCCAGTCTCTGTAGTACAAGACCCCACATGAGAAGGCAGTGGAATTGGTTTTGAGTAAACCCTTTTGCCAGATTGGGCACAAGGTGATTTGACTTTTCTTTACACAGAACATACATCAACTTCTGGGTTAGAGGTTGATGTGCCATGTGCTGAATTTCTGAACCAATCTAATTCAATCATATTTGGGGGTACCTACCAGGACCTTGAGGATTCACAAAAAAATAAACTACTTTTTTATAAAATGAGAAGAAAAGTCCACAAGTTAGTGTAGAATGTTATGACTGATGTAAGAGAGGAAGCATGAAGTACTCTGAAAAATTCAAAAGATGGAAACATGTTTTTTTTTTGGTAAAGATTTGAAAGGTATCATGTAGGAGGTGGCATTTCAGATGTGCCTTAACAGATGGATATAATTTTGACAGATGAAGAAGCAACACTAGATAGAGAGAACAAGAGGAGCAAAGGTACAGTACCACAAAATCATGGTATGTGTTTGGAGAACAGAATGTCATGCAAGATCTGTAGAGACACAGAGAAGTGGGAGCATAATGCCAGAAAGGTCCTCCATGATGAGAAGATAGCACTTAATTTGTTATGTGAATGATAGAGATGGTGGTGGAGTGGAGAATGATGGGAGATGGTCATTAAAATCTTGAGCAGTGAAATGACATGATCAGAATCTAAGCATAGTTAGAATACTCTGGTTTGAATATATAGGATTGCCTAGAATAGAGGGAGGCAAAACCAGAAGCATGTGAGCAAGGAGGATGGCAGTATATGTATATTCTTTTTTTTTTAAAGATTTTATTTATTCATTTTTAGAGAGAGGAGAAGAGAAGGAGAAAGAGGGAGAGAAACATCAACGTGTGGTTGCCTCTCACGCGCCCCGTACTGGGGACCTGGCCTGAAACCCAGGCATGTACCCCGACTGGGATTTGAACTGGTAACCCCCTGGTTTCCAGACCTGTGCTCAATCCACTGAGCTATATCAGCCAGGGCTATATGTACATTCTTGATCTTGGTTGTAAGCAAGAAACATCTCCCATTAGCCTAGACTAAAGGGCAATGTATTGGAAAGACTGATGGGATGGCTGGAGAAAAAAGCACAGAAAATAGAATCCAGAGGAGGGAGGGGAGCTGGAACCATCGCCAAAATGAACGCGCGCGGACAGCCTGATTAGCTGGAATCCTGCTGCTGGCTCTTGTTGGTGGATATGTTATCGGCCTATTGATGATTTTGCTGTTGTGTATACTTTCTAAAGTTTCCTACATGTTCAAGGCACTGTAAGTTTCCTGGGCCCAGGTAGGAGACTCTGACTGGCTGAGATTGTGTCCTCATGCGCTGGGCCTGGAAGGAAGAGGTGCCTCTACTGTGACTTGTGACTTCCAGAATGGGAGGTGGGGTACTGTGACACCTCAGTCCTACACACACTGAAGAAGGGGGTTGATTGTGGGGAGGCCAAAAAGAGAAAAAGCTGGTGTTCACTGGATTCTACCTCTCTGGCTGCTTAGCCTTTCCCTGCACTTACATTGAAAAAGAAAAATAAGTAATATTGCTCAAAACAACCAAGAAGCTGTTTACTTTCTCTTCAGTGGGAAATGACTCAAAGCCTTGTCGTATTTTACATCTGGTTCAATTTTTCTGAGAAATGCCCATTTTCCTTCTAGACGAATATCCCATCTCTGGACTAATTGGTTAAGTTGACCATCACTGGTAAAACTTGTATATGAAAACAGGAAAAAGGGAGAAGAAGAAAGAGGGGAAAATTTGTGCACCTGTTTGAATGGTGGCATTTTAAATTTATGACTTGTCTTTTCCGCAGTCCTTTTGATAATTCTTTGCCTGAGGTGTTTTGGGGGTCAGGATGATCCTAAATCTCATCTTAAAAAAAAGTTCTAAATTCAAAATGCCTATTACAGTGCCCGGCACAGAGTAGGCTAATTAACTAACATTTCGCCTGGATCTGACTGCACAAGGAGACTCCCCAAATAGTGATCTCATTTCCATCCACACTGGCTTCCTGCACCCCCCCCCCCCCCCCCCCCCCCCCCCCCCCCCCCCCCCCCCCCCCCCCCCCGCCCAGGGAGCATCTGCCTGTCTATTCTTTTCAGTGGTCAGAAATAATCACAAGTACCGCAACATCCTTTCCATCATTTTTACCCATTTACAGGAGATGCCCGAAATTGTTGGCTTCCATTCAGTGGAATCCTTCATGATGTTCCCCAGATTTGCTTGTTTCAGAGCATTACTGTATCCAGTGCAGTAGTGCTCCAACTTTGCAACATTGAGTCCTTGTGTGCCCTGTACCCAAGCCTCTGAGGTTCATTACAGAACGTCTGCTGCCTGCAGATGTGGAATGTGATAAAACCAGTGAATTTCCTGGGCGCCAGCTCGTAGCCTTGCTCCTTTTACTGAAATGTGGACTTAGTGTTCAGAAGAAATGTTTGGTATATTCTTACCAGGAGGATTATTTAGGTGGTTCTCAAGGGTGGTTGTTCTGTACTTTAGTTGTGATTTTGGTGAGGTTGCAGGAGAAGGTGAGCACAGGGTTTAGATACTCTCACTCTCACTCTGAGCCTGGGTTTTAATCGTGACCATGAACTTCTGCAGGAGCCTTCTGTTAGAACCCGAGGGGCCTCCTCTCTGATTCTCCTCGAGGGGTGTGTTACGTCTCCACACAACATCCTGATTACCTGAGAGCCCTTGAGTTCTTCAACGTCTTGGGTCATAAGGCTGAGGGCAGAACTCCTAGCCCTACTGCCTACCCAGCCAGACAGCATTATCTTGCCCTTGGCCTCACTCAAGGTCAGTGGCTGTCAGATCGCTTGGTAAATGTATCAGACCATCTCCCCAAATGTGACTTATTTCACCTTCCGTATATGAAGAGACACATAGTATACTGTGCCTGTTTTCTTACAGGTGAGGTGAGGAACCTGTCTTTTTTTTTGGAGGGGATGTCCGACACACTGGAAACCACTGAACCCTGGCTAGTCTTCTTCACTGAGTTCCCAGGCCTCCTTAATCCTGTAGGATCCACCCCTGCTGTCTAGCACCTATATCTCCTTCGAAGGCATTGAGAGCACTTGCTGTTTTCTGCTCTCCAGGTCCTGCCAGCATGAGATGATGTCATCCAAGCAGCCATCCAGCATAATGGTAAGGTGGCCAATGTTCTGTAGATTCAGCCATGCACAGATCAGAGGGTCATCCAACCCTGGGGCAAGAATGTTAGGATGCACTGCTCTCTTGCCAAGTGACAGACATTGACTTCTGCCATCGTCTTTACCTTGGGATGCAACAGAAGCCCTTGCAGACTAAGACCTGCATTCCTGGTGCCAGACCTCTGTTGCTTTGCTCCCATAAGGGGACAACTTCCAGAATCAGTTCTCCATTTCGTCATGTGATTTAGCTTCTCATAATCCACTTCCGTTTGCAAGACCTGTCTGTGTTCTGCACTGGCCGTGCTGTAAGAGTTAAGTGGGGTGTACCACGCCTGCTTCTTTAAAGTTGTTGATGATGGCATTTTCTCTACAGCATCCCCCAGGGAAGTGGCTAGCTTTTGGCTCTTTAAGTTATCGTTGTGTTTTGGCGAGGAGTACGGAGAGGAACAGACTTCTGCTTCTCTTTCTGCCATCTTATCCTTTATTGTCATGGCTAGTCGGCCAGTAGAGGAAGGCTTCCTATTCCTGAAGAGATCCATTTCAGCTCTTGGCTCAGAAATTGGGGGAAAAACCTTAAAATATGTTGGAAGCTTTACTGAGATTACCATGCCTGGACTCTGTTACGATGTCTGGACTCCGTTTATTGTTTGGTTGTCACATCAGGCATCTGTTTATTAGGTTTGGAACATTTTTCCTTAAAAATATCAAGCAGTATCTCAGTGAGCTACACATATAATCTGTCTTTTGGACCCCCTGGCCACTGCCAAAGAGCTGGATCATTTGATTGCTTGATATCTACTAGGAAAGCCACCCGACTTGGTAGCTGGAGGACAAGGCGTTTGCTGCTCCAAGATCCTTCAAATCCAATTAAAATCAGAAAGCCCATTTCTATACTTTAGTATCGTGCAATGGAATCTCTAACTTACACAGATCAGTTTTTCATAGATACTGTCACTGTCCTCAAGGGACTTCCTGAAGGGGGTGCCTTCTGGATGGGGCACAGAATCTGAGAGTGAGTGGGCACGGGTCATATGATAAGTGCTCTTCAGCATTCCTGTCTTTCAAAGTCTTCGAGTCCATTCACTACATTACAATGAAGAATTCCTGGCATTTCAGCTTTGCTCAGTGTGGTCAGACACTGAATCGAGATTTCTGTGAACCAGCTGAGCACACTGTTCTAACCACTCCCAGCTATTGACTGAGCAAGGACATCCAACCCAGAATGTCTGCTAAGTGTGCTTGTGTTGATAAATTCGGCCCCAATATAAAGCTGTGTTCTTTTCTTCCTCGGCTAAATACCTCAAGATATATTCTTGCGCAGATTCCCTAGAGTTTGGCCAACGTAAACAAGCAACATTCTGAACTGTTTTTGGTGTATTATAATTATTTGGGGGCTTGATTTTTTTTGTTGGCTCCTTGGGGCATGTTTGGATCTGGCTGTAGTTGCAGGACCGACAATAATATGGTGTGTGTGTGTACGTGTGTGTGTGCACATGTCTGCCTGTATATTCACATGCTTGTTGGGGGTGGAGCGTGAGGAGAATTAGCCTCATCTTTACAGGTAATTCTTGGAAGCAAGGAAGATACAGCAAAAATTTATTCCACATATGAAGATGCAATTTGAGTTTGCAGATAAATATGTGAACGGCAGAGACATAATGACCGTTCAGAAAGCATTGCCAAATTGTTGAAATCTAATTTCCCAAAGGATTCATTATCATAACATCTCTTTTCCAGACTGAAATGGATTTCCCCAGGTCAAAGGGATTCGATTTGACTGAGGTAGAATTGGTCTCTTATTTTCAAAATCAAAATCAAGACCCAAATAATTCCCCTGAGACCTTGCCTCGAATTGGATACTCTTTGGGATAAAAAACACTCCCTTCTGCTCTCTATAACCTCGGTGTTTTTCTTCCTTCCCTCCCTCTTTCCTGATGATGATTGATGTTTCTCTCACATCAATGTTTGTTTCCCTTTTTTTTCTCACTCCTTTTCCCTCTCTCTAAAAGTAAAATAAATAAAAAAATCTTAAAAAAATACTACTAAGTATTAGTATTCCATTGTGTAAACGTACCACAGCTTTGTTATCCACTTAGCTACAGATGGGCACTTGGGCTGTTTCCAGATTTTTTTTTTTAAAGATTTTATTTATTTATTTTTAGACAGAGAGGAAGGGAGGGAGAGAAACATCAATGTTCAGGGACCTGGTCCGAAATCCAGGTATGTGTCCTGACTGGGAATTGGACCAGCGACCCTTGGTTCTCAGGTTGGGGCTCAATCCACTGAGCCACACCAGCCAAGGCCAGATCTTGGCTATTGTAAATAACACTCCGTGGACATAGGGGTGCATATATTCTTTTGAATTAGTGTTTTGGGCTTCTTTGGATATACTCCCAGAGGTGGGATCACTGGGTCAAGAGGTAGTTTCAATTTTTTATCCTTACCTGAGAACATTTTTTTTCATTGCTTTGAGAGAGCGAGGAAGGGGGAGAGGTAGGGAGAGAGAGAAACATTGATGCAAGAGAAAAGCATTGACTAGTTGCCTCCTGTATGTGCCTGGACTAGGAATTGAACTCGCAACCTAGGTATGTGCCTTGACTAGGAATCAAACCTGCAACCTTTTGGTTACAGGACAGCGCTCCAACCAACACCAGCCTGGGTGTTACTTCCATTTTTAGCTTTTTGAGGAAACTCCCCATACTGTTTCCCACAGTGGCTGTATGATGTTTTATTAAGCTTTACACCGAAAACCTGCATGGATTTATTAACAATGTCACGCCCAATAAATTCAATCAAAATAAACAAAAGAAATGAAAATTTTAAAAAAATATGTCTTCCAAGATATGATTGGGTGGGTAACATAAGGTGCAACACACAGATGACATATTATAGAATCGTGCATTTGAAACCTGTATCGTTTTATTAACCATTGTCACCTGATACATGTAATTAAAAAAGATTCCTTCCAAAAGAAAACTTCAGACACGAATGACTCCTATCCAAGTTTTACCAAACCGAGTTTCTTTCCGCGAATATAATTTGCACTCACTTGCCTGCGGATCTGTGGAAATTTGCAGCAAAGCCAAGTTCTTTTGATTCCTGTTGAGATTCTCATGGTGCGGTCATCGCTCCCACTTCTGACCTTGGACTGATTCTGCTCAGGGAGAATGTTATTTACTTAAAGAAAGAACAAAGTAGCCACAAGAGTTTACATTGTTACCTATCATTTCTTGGTTCTCCTAAGACATTATTAAAACAATTACAAAACACTGTGAAAGGAAATAAAACTCTAATTTCACCTGGAATTTTACCCCCTTGCCACAGAGCAGAGAAGAGACAATGTTTCCATTCTCTCTGGTGTCCTCCTTCGTTTATGAGTCAGCCAGGACATGCTTAGGGTTTTCCACTCTGGGGCAGCGCACTTTTCTTGGGTACTTAGTAAGCTTTTCATCTATTTGATTCCAATCAAGTGCAAATATCAATAACCATACCACAGCTTCTTGCTCGACTTCTCTACTTTTATACCCCTCTCTGCATATGTATATCTATCTCACCTGTATCTAGATTTTTCTGCTCCCCTTGCTTTTCTCCCTTGACTAACTTGCTAATCTTCAAACATGCATTATTAATTTTTAGTGCTGCATATCCAAGGAGGGTTAGCCGTAGGCTCTTCCCAACCTTTCATTTCTCTCTCTCTCTCTCCCTTGCCCCATGGAAAGGCTTTCCTGGACACCATGCCCTGAGTTAACCATGACTCCTGGGTACTCTAATCCAGTCAGAGATTTGAGCAATGGGTATGATCCTTTGGACATGATCCTTGCTTCAAGGCTGGGTTTTAATCAGCTTTGTTACCCAAAGCGTTTCTGAATTTTATATGTTCCTGTTAGGGGCTCTCCGAATTCATGGACTCTGTTGCCTTTCCTTCTTGCTTTCTACTCTGGGCCAGTTAGTTTCTGAGCTCATCGCCCTGTCCCAAACCTGGCCAATTGTAACACCAGCCCAAGCACACAGGGTTAACAGTGCGTTTCCTCACTGCTTCCCCTGGAGTTACAAGTCCAGCCAGTGTGCGATCTGCTCCCCAGATGACCACATGGAACAGTTTTTACTCGTTTTTGCCACTGTATAACACCAATCACCACGTCTCCAGCCTCCGTTAGCAGTGTTCTGGCTGTCTGCCAATGGACCACTAAGTTTGGACTTTTATTATGGCAGCACTCCAATGGTGGGTACCAGTTTTGACATCCATCTGAATAGCTTGGTTCTGGTGCAGCAACAAACAGCTTTCAAATCTTCGATGACTTAGCAGGGGAAAAATTTACTGCTTGTTCATGGTGTTCAAAGAGGGTTGACCCATGCTAGTGACTCAGGGTGTCAGAGTGATGGAGCGTCTCCTGAGCACAGCCTGAGGTGGTTACTGAGGCAGGAAAAAGGGGATGTGCAGGGTCACGTGATGAAATGAGACACATTCATTCCGCTCACATTTCGCCAGTCGTGTAGTCAGGCCTACATCCAATGTGCAAGCTCTTCCTTGTGGGGGTCCTCATTCCTGGTGCCTGTGAATGCAACCTTATTAGGAAGTAGGGTCTTTACCAAGATAATCCAATAAACATGCAGACCTCGGGGTGGGCCCTCATCCAGTATGTCTGGTGTCCTTCTACCCAGGGAAAATGTGGGTAGACACAAACATGCATGGAAGGGAGAGAGTGTGGAAACACAGGGAGAATGTTATCTACCAGCCATGGGCTGCCTGAGGTTGGCAGTAGCTAGGACCTGGGAGAGAGGTCTGGGACAGAGCTCCCTCGGGCCCTCAGAAGGCACCAACCTGGCGGACACCTGGAGTTTGGACTTTCAGCCTCCAGAACTGTGGGGAAATAACTATCTGTTTCTTAAGTCACTCGATTTTTGGTACAGTAGTCCTGGCAACTAGTGCACCTACTATGTGTCCAGAAGAAGGGGATAGGTGGCATGTTTATGGATGACATTAATCCCTATTGTAATGTCTTTATTTATAAAATACACACAATTTTACTAGGTTTTCATCCCAGTTTATAGAAAAATCTCTTCACTTGATATCATTTAATATATCTTTGTGTTTTTATACTGATCTCTGTTTTTCTGATTAAAATGCTGCACTATATAATTTAAAGTCTTTACAATTTTCATGCTTTAGCAAGTACTATGAATTACACAATCAAAAATTAAAGAGACTATAAAATTTTCAGTTAACATCAATTTTTAATAAATCAATAAAGATGAGGTACCTAAAGTGTAAACACATCATGCAGTGTTGTCAGAAATGCACCTGATGTCAAGTGTTTGGCAAGTCAGCGATGATTGCCAGAATATGACTGAGCTTACTACTATCCAGATAGCATCTGCCAATCTGTTCTGTTACTAGGCCTTCTCAGAGATGATAAAAAAAGTTAGAGATAAAAAAATCCGCCTCTAGCTATTCCAAAGAACATCTAATTTTTATCCCTTAATTCAGAGATAAATAAAGCAAGCCCTGGTTTTCTAGGGAATAGTCAATGGAAAAAAAAAGAAACCCAAATGAAATTTGTTCTTATTCTCAATACCTGGTGTTGCTCAAGAGGAAAACCCTTTGACCTTGAACTCTTGCTTAGTTGTATGTATCCTGTAAGAGATGTTGTACTACAGCTGGAGCACTTCCTTCCCTCCCACTCCAGCGTTAAATTATGTGCAACTCACTGGTGTATATAAATATTTCCTTCCAGTTGGAACCTCACTTGCAGATGGTAGAATGTCATAAATATACGTTTAAAAACCAGTAGCAGGTTCAGGATACTCAAGGTGTGTGAATGTCACACGTGAATGAAAAATGCATGAGATTCCTTCACAGAGGGAGGAGACCACTTTCATTTTTCATCTGCATCTTGTTCCAGGAAAAGTGAACAAACTGACCGAACAAAATAGCATTGTCTTTCAGCTGCACTTCATGTTTTCAGGGTTGAATTCAAGAAATTCTTATTAGGTGCCCTGAAATTTGGCTAGCGTGCTGAGACCCTGTCTGTACCAAGCCCAATTTAATCAACTTAAAAATATTTCAGCACAGTAGGTGGGAAATGAGGCTCTTAACTCTTGTTTTCGGAATGCATGTGCAACTCTGACTATATTTCCCTAAAGCTCCAGATACAGGAAAATCAGAGCTTTGGAACTGCCCCGCAAAGTCAGCTTTGCGGTTTGAGGCTTTTCGTCAGCATCAGCCAACACCTATGTCACCACAACCACCACGACACAACTGTTTACTGAGTAATCACGACACGTGGGGCACTGCACCAAGGGCTTTATGTGCGTCAGGTCATGTAGTCTGCACAGGGGCTGGATAAAGCAGGTGTGGCTATCCCCATTTCACAGATAAAAGCTACATTTCGGGAAGATTTTATACAAGACTGCCTATAGCTAGTGTGTCCCCGAATGTGGATTTCAATCAGTTTGCTGTCTCAGTCTCTTGACTGTTATTCCAGTAATTTCCAATAATTATTCATGTAATAGCACTCATGGAAAGTGATGATATTTTTATGCAGAGTAGGAAAACTCAAGGGGGATTTGGGAGGATACATACTGGAGTTTGGAGAAAAACAAATTATGATGTTTTGCCTATGTTATGTATTACTATTATAAAAATAGAAACCGAGCATGAAGGAAAATATTAAACTTTTACTTTTTTATAGAACTTATAAATAAAACCCTGTCACAGTTTAAATAAGAGACATGCACTCTCACGACCATGAATTTTTGGTATCAGCTTTGCTTCAGATTCTTGACAGTTATTATCACCTAGCAGCTTTTTACAAACAGGTGAATAAGACTTGAATTTATTTTCATGGTCATTTATAATAGATTAATTATATTTAGCAAGTCTAAGGATTCCTTTTATAGTGTTGAAATAATCCATGGTAAATTTTATGTGAAAATGGATAGGTTCCTGGATCCAGTCTTTTTCCGGTCAGGTCCTTCAGAGTGATGATAAAGCTTTGCTTTGTCCTGGAGCTGTGTCTACAGCAGGCTCATCTCCACACCTGCACTTGCATTAACGGTGCATCTGGGGGCTTCGAGCTGGAGATCTTCCGTCCTAAAGGGGTCGTCGAGTACTGTGTTGAGAATATACTGTATGGAAGCAAAAGTGGAAGGAGGGAGAATGAGTATAGTTTTTTAATGAGATTAAAAAGAAGAGAGATGAAAGACAATAGATTTCAGTTTAGAGAATTGCAGTCACTTGCGCAAGTTCAGAGAAAACAATCTTGAATTTGAACCCAACTCCTGACTCATGTTCATCCGTCGGATAACACGGTATGCCCCAGTGCTCCTGTCAGGGTCCTTCACGGGTGACTGACATTTAACATAAAGAAAAGGGCAATTTCTAGATACTGTTCAAAGTCTTGATTAATCTTTTAAACCATGAGATTTACTTTTTTGCCATGTTTCTTGCCTTATACTTCTCTAGATATAAATAGGCAAAAGGGACCATCCTGCCATTTACCGATCAGCAGTGCCTTTCCAGTACTGAGTGAGTGTGCATTCACAACTATGGATTATCCAATATGTGCCGAGCGTTGTGTTCAGTGGTGGGCGAGTGTGACACCAACTGAGTGGGGGAAAGGAAGCCCTGCAAATAGAAAATAGGTTGCTGCATCCCATCACTCTGGAAGATGAGGCCATGAGCTCTACTTGATGGACAATGAAAGGCTTCCCAGAAAGGTGACAGTCGAGCTGGATTTTGAAGTGTGAATAGGAGTCTGACAAACAAAACATGTATGTACACGTGCATCATGATAACGTGAGTTTTAGCCATGTGGTGAGGTGATAGCATGAGACAGTGGGAAGAACACCGGGTAGGAAAAATCAAGAAACAGCATACGTTCTTGTCCTGATTTGTGCACTCTGACTTCTGGATAAGTCATTTAGCATCTCTAGCCTGCAGACTCTTGGGTGAAAGCATTTTGCAAAAGAAAAAAGACTCGACAACTGTAAGGAGATTATTCTCTCCAGGCAATCAGCATTTCTACCCTCAGCTCTTTCACACAAGATTTCATGACTATGCCTGTTTGAAATTCACATTTCCTTTCTTGCCCTTCACTGTTCCCCAAAGTCATCTTTTTCCTTTTAATGAAGCATTGCAAAGTTGATTCTCATTCAGCACCACATGCTCATTGAGGAATAGACTTTAAAATTCAAATACATACCTGAGCTGCCAATATAGATGCAACATTGTGCTTTGTGCTGTGAGTTCCACCCATTCCCTGGGGGATTCCTAATCCAGCAGCAGAGACTGTTATGTGCAGAAATAACTCTGACCCAGGCAGACAGAGACAAAGGGAGAAAACCTGTGAAACAGCAATCAAGGGATGGATGTAGCACACACAGGTAACTCTCGTATAAATCTAATGGCAAATGAAAAAGTAGGTGCCTCCAATGTGCAGCGATCACATCACACCCATAGAGTGTTATTCTATTTACACCTCACTGTCCTTCACGTGATCTCATTTGATCCTCACAATGAACTTGGGATGTAGGAAGGTGTCACTTTAGTTTCTGGGTGAGAAATCCAAACTTGGGAAAGGTAACTCTTCGGATCAGAGTTTATAGCAGTGGTTGGGGAAATAGGATTGATTTTTAAATTCAGTAACTTTTTTTTTTATGGCACCAACTGGCTGGACACGGATTTTGGAGGCTGGAGGTGGGATAGAGTGGGACCTAGTGACAAGTTCTTGATATGGCTTCTCCTTTCAAAAATTCTTGGTTGATTGATTTTCCCGTGGGGATGTGGGGGTGAAAGTAACCACATCACCAGTTTCATGGATTAACCAACAGGTGGCACCAGGTCCCAATGCAAACCTTCCTACCTGAAGCTTGAGCACCAGACCACTGACCTTCCCTGGGGCCTCACCAATTCAATCAGGCAGATTAAAGCAGGGCTCATAACCCTGCTTGCTGAGATAGTCAGGGTCTGCTTACTTACACACTTCAAATCCTTAAGCAGGGGCTACAAGGCAGGCACGAGGAAGTGGAAGATATCTGGGCTTTGGGCCATACTGACTTTAGAATATCCACTCTGCCACTCATTAGGGTTGAACGCTTTGGACAAGCAACCCAATCCCTCAACTCCAGCTCCTCACCTTCCATGGGGACTGATCAGTACCAACCTTTCCCAATGGTTTTTGGGAATATTAGTCATGTACATACAGTGACTGGCACATGCTAGCTGTTCTGCAAATGGTAGAGGTAAAGAAACCATGAATATACCTTCCTCTAACTTCCCACCCATTTGTTCTCTGAAAGACATGTTCAAGTAATTAGTCTGGTGTCTACTATTGATGTCTACTCTTGCAAGTGGACTGTTTGGAAGAGGATTCTTCCATGAAGAATGAGCAAGGTGAAAAGCATTAAGTGGTAGAAAGAGAGGAAAATTATAGTCTTTATGCTATGAGGGCTTCTGTCATCTTTCTCAGAAACAACATTATTTTATCAAGAGTCCCCAAATGTAATGAACCAATGATACTTAATAATTAGGTATAAAACTATATCAGTGGTCCCCAACCTTTTTGGCATCAGGGACCAGTTTCGGGGATGACAATTTTTCCACGGATTGGGTGGCGGTTTGGTTTTCGGATGATTCAAGTGCATTACATTCAAGCTCACCTCCTGCTGTGTGGACCGGTTCCTAACAGGCCTGGACAAGTACCGGTCCGTGGCCTGGAGGTTGGGGACCCCTGCTCTCCATTACTGAAATATAAGATATAGATTCTTTCTTCTAAAAATTTATAGTTTAATAACAAAGATAGGACTAGTACATGAAATGATGAAAATACCAGATTGTGATTATGTGTATAGTTAATTGCCGAATGAGATGTTTGTGTAGGATTTAGGGTAGTTTTTGATTTCCTCCTCATGTCATCTGCTCATTTCTGTGATGTTTGGAATGACTGGTTATCAGGGTTATTTCTGGGGAATCATAGCCAATCTCTCAATAAACCACCTGAAGGAAAACAGTGGACGAAATCCACATAGGTCATAAATAAGAGCTCCCTTACAGCACATACCTTTTATTCAGAGGGGCAGGTCACCCTTCGTAAGTAGCCAGTCTTGTGAACCTGTGAGCGGCTTTGGCTCTTGCAGGTTACGAGGTAAAAGAGGTGTCAGGCTACCTAAGGAGCAGAAGGTTGTTATAAGAATACGAAAATAGGACATAAACAATGGACAGTTTCTCAGACGGCTTCATGCAGCCTGGAAGTTCGTTCCATTCAGGCCTCTTTAGCAGCAGAGGTTTTTATGCTTCATTCTCCTGCTGCACAGGTGTGGACACTCTGCTTCTACTTTTCCTACTATTACCAAGTAACTGCCTATGTCCCCCTCTTTGGTTTCCTGTTAATACCAGGGTTTCTGCTAACTTGTGGCTTGGACTCATGCCTTCTGTTTGCTTCTGAACAGCTTCTTTTTACCACTTTTCTCTGTGTCTCTTTCCTTCTGTCCAGCAACCATCTGTCTGCTGACTCTTTTGAGGTTGAATAGAGGATTGGATTGCATTGTCCATTCACCATGGATCATTGCAGGCTCCTGGGTCACCCAATGAGCTTCTGATGAACTGTTTTGGTTGCCTTGGGTTGGGTGTCCTTCCCTAATTCATTTCATTGTGTCCATGGTTTTGGGGCTCCATGGCTCAGAGCCTGGGGGCCTGCATGTCAGGAAACCTTCAGCAGTGGGTTATGGCCATGGCAGCCATTATGAGGACCCTCAACAGAGACAAAATAACTGTGGCCACATTTAGTGGTGCTCCCAATGGGCTGCATAGAAGATTGCTGTACAAGAAATGAGAAATTGATATTTTAATGGAAGTTTCCTGGGCAAGCCATGGGAACTGTGCCCATGTGTACACATTCCCACAAATTTAGTGGCTTAAAGCCTATAGGTTTGGTAGGTCAGAAGTTCTGTGTGGGTATCACTGGACTGACATCTGGATGTGGACAGGGATGCATTCCTTCCTGGAGGCTCTAGTGGAGCTGAAATCAGTTCCTTATAATTGTAGGATTGAAGACTCTTTCCCTTGCTGGCTGTCAGCTGAGGACTCACTTTCCAGAAGCTGCCTGCTTTCCTTGGCTGGTGGCCCCATCCTCTGCCTTTTGAGCCAGCAACAGCAGGTCAGGTCGCTCTCAAGCTCTCAATATTCCTGCTTCTTCTTCTCCATCCCCAAATCCTTCTGCCTCCCTCTTCTACTTTTAAAGACTCATGGGATTAGACTGGGCCTACCCGAATCATCTAGGATAATCCTACCCCCTGCTCAAAGTCTGTAATGTTCATCATATCTGCAAAGTTCTTTTTGCCGTGTAAAGTAACATATTCAGAGGTTCTAGGGATTGGGGCATAGACACCTTGGGGGGCCATTATTCTGCCCATCGCACCATTTTTTGACTTGGACTTGGCTTGGCCCTGACAAGTATAAATCCTTCAGAATCTATCTCAGCTTCATGTCCTCCTGAAGATTTCCTAAAATGTATTGTATGTGGCAACGCTGATTCATTTTTCCTTTGACTTCCTATGGCATGGATTGGTCCTACCACATTTTGTCACGTGATTTATAGCACTCTTGATGGTTCCTGCTACTTCGTGTATATATTTTGTGTTTCTGTCATTTCCTCAGTGAGACTGTGAATTCTTGAGGAAATTCACCCATCTTTTGTATTCCTAATGGCATTCACTCAGTGCTAGGTAAACAAGCCACTCAATAAATATTTAAAATAATATGCAATATAGTTTGGGGGAGGAATAAAGCCTAGTGAAGGATCTCTCCTGCAAATGATGATTACTTCAATGAGGTACCTATCCCTATGACAAAGAATTCTTTGAATATGCTTTCTAATTCCCTTCTCTCACTCTGGCAGCCAAAAATTATTAGAATTTAAATCAGTCCAGCAAGGTCTTTCAGACATAGTAAAGTTCCTGCCCTTGGACTGTATTATTTTCTTCATGAAATCGGCATGGTTAGAGTTCAGGAATCCTTTATAGAGAAAGATCACATAACACCATAATTATACTAAATTCAAGCCTCCTATAAAAATAAAATAATCGAATAATGGGAAGTTCAAAGTTAGGCCTGCATTCTATCATTCCTCTTTGCTCCCAAAGTCTGTTGAGTGTGTCCATAAAGACAAGACCATAGTTATTAAAGGACCAGACAACAGTCCATTAATCTGTTACTAAAAACTGCCTTTTTAGTATGGACCAAACTGAGAAGCCCCATTGAGAAATGATCTTGGGACCCAGGCTATCCTGGCTCACCCCCTCACCTTCAGACAGAAAGCTCTAGGAGGGCCAGCATGCTGGGGCGCCTCTCTCTTTGTTTACTGCATAAGAGGAGAAAGCCAGGTTTTTGTTTTTTGTTTTCCCCAGATATCTGAGGCTTGATTCTGAGCAGCTCACTGGTTATATGATCCAGTCTCATTAGTCGCTCTGTGACTTCAATACTCAGAGAAGAAGAGGAGATGAGAGACTGGAAATTTTATTCCTGCTGCCCCACCCCCTCCCACCCCCCACAGAATGGAACCATAGTCCCCTCTCTTTTGTGGACATGTGAGGGCAAAGATAAACACTATCCTCTCTCTTCCTTTTCAGATATTTTATGGAGTTCCCCTTATTGACCAGTTGCCAGATTGGGTCTTTTGTACGCATTTCTCATGAATCCTTACATTAACCTAGTGGTCAGATATTAACGGCACATGATTTGATCTTTAGAAGTCGTTATTTCTCTCCTCCACCCTGGCACCCCTCAGAGGAGGTGCTCTGATAAGGATTAAGAGTGTGAGTGGGCCACTGGGTTAGGGGTGGAAGAGTGTTTTTTGTTTTAAGAAAACACAGGGGTTAGTTAAACTATGTCTTCAGTGTGTGGTGCAATTTTTTGCTTTTGTTAATTCTTTTTGCTCTGTTATTTTGGAACTTCTTTGTCTTCAGAATTCTCTTTTGAATCCTGCGTCTCACGTAGCTGGCTATGGTAAGAGATGCTCTCCCCTCCCCAATGTCCTTTTAAAAAGCTTTTCTATTTTATATTTACAGATAAGTTGCAAAAATAGTATGTGGCTTACATGTCCCTTTCACCAATCTTTGCCTGGTATTAACCTCAATAACCATAGTATAATATGATGATCAAAATCAATGATTAAAACGTTAAGAAATTAACATTGGTACAGTTCTACTCACTCAGCTGCAGGCCTCGCCGAAATGTCACCCACTCTCTAGCCCCCTCACCTGCCCATGTCCTTTTTCTGTTCCAGGATCCTATCCAGAAACTCGCTTGCACATGTTAATCTGTCTCTTTAGTCTCTTCCAATGTGTGACAGTTCCACATTATTTCTATGTCTTTCATGACCTTGACATTTTGATGAGTACTGGGAAGTTATTTTGCGAGAATATCTCTCTAGTTGGGTTTGTCTGATGTTTTGTCATGATTAGATGAGGCTATGCATTTTTGGCAGGAATACCATAGGTGATGGCAGGTGATGTTTGTGTTAGCAATACCAGGAAGTAGATATATCTTACTACCAGTGATGTGAATTTTGATTACTTGGTTAGGGTGGTGTCGGCTGTGTTTCCACCATAAAGTTATTACTTTTACATTTGAAATTGATACATGTAGTGAGAAAGACTATTTTGAGAGTGTGATAATATTCTCTTTTTCCTCAGACTTTTGCCCAGTACTATGAGCATCCATTGGTGGATCTCGTCTGCAGCAGACAAATGTTTCTTTGCAAATTGCACTTTGAGACAGATTTTTTTAGACCAATTTGAGCACCTCTGAGCCTTGATGTGGCTGCCATGGAATCAGTTCATATATAAGCAGCATTACCAGTATTTTCAAGTCATGTCCTCAGAAGTGGTAGAAATTGGACTTTGTTTTTCTGTGACTCAACCCGATCTCTATCTTGAAGCACATTTCTTCCTGGTAGTAGAAAATTTACTCAGTGAACTCCAGTTTTGATGAAGTATTTCAGATTAGGCATATTTTAGGGCTTTTTCTGCCCGAATGCTTTGCAGAGACTGGTTTGGAAAGATGCGGTGATCACTTTCTGCAGTAGACCAGCTTGGTAACACACTCTCTCAGGTCCTTCCCCGACATTCACCTCTTACCCCTCACTCACGGTTCTTTGTACTCCCTAGAAAATAGTGGCAAATCAGCCTTCTTAAGGCTCTACTTTTTTTTTTGCCGGCTAAAACAAGGACTTTTCTTATCTCCATGGACCCCGCTTGGAAATGAGCCCAGTCCTTCTTTACTCTCTGAATGCCAAAATGATATGGAGAGGAGCATTTTCCCATCTATTGCTCCCCTTAGTCTAAGACTTGAGCTTGGAGAGGAGATTAGGGCTTGAAGTCCCTTCTTTAAAGATGGAGATTCCCCTGTCCCTCCACCTCTTCACATGAGGAACTTCCCTATTCTTTCCAATGTCACATTTCTGCCCTACATATAGTCCATCATTTATTTAATTGGCATCCCACTGATGGACATCCTTTGCTACTGCAGACAACATGGTGGTGAATATCGTTGTACATTTGTGCATTTGACGAGCACTTCCAAGCTGATCTATACTGTCTGAACTGCCTCCATTGTCTCTATTCTCTTATCAGCAATATGCAAGATGACTGTTGCCCTACAATTTCACCAACACTGACGCCTCTCAAACATGATGTTTGACAATCGGGCAGATAAAAAATTGTACCTTATTTTAGCTTAATTTTTTTCTTTTTTTTCTGACTGAGATATATTTAAGAGCTATTCATAGTTTTTGTTGCTAATATGTTCCTGTTCTTTTCCCCTTCTTCTATTGGTTGTTGGTGTTATTGATTTTCCTGTGGTCATTGTGAAGGAAATTATCCTTTTGTCTATGGTATGAGTTTCAGATGTTTTCCCTTGATTTTTCATTTGTATTTTGACTTTGCTTATGCTGACTTTTGTCATGCAGGATTTTAAATTTTGTTATTAGAGACGGTGGGCTTGTTATTGCCAATAAAATTGACTTCACATCACTGATGAAAGCTGAAACTATAGTCTTGGTTAGCAATTTCTCCAAATGTAAATGTAATTCACCTCTCCACAGAATATAGCAAAATAACAAAGGAAAAAAACCATTTGGCATTGCAACTCACTGATAAGAAGTTTGTAACCTTGTCTTTCAAAATGCTGAAAGCCACACACTGACCCGTATTTGCTGTGTTAGACATTCTCAGGCTCTTCTGAACATCACATGACTTTCCTAAAGAAGGTACAGGGGCTGCCTGGCTTAGGGGTCAGCAGTGGGTTAATCCAAACTTCTGATTTATTTTATTTGCCTTTAAAGTTATTTGGCTCCCACATAAAAATTTAGCTGTCTGTTCCTTAGGAGCATTTGGAAAATTACTGTTCAATGGCATAGATCTATGGAGTTGTGGGAAGTTGAAGCACTTAAGCATATTCAATGTTTCAAAAAGAAAAGTCTTGGTCTTCCATCTCAGTGTTTATTTTACAGCAGAAGTAAACACACAAGCACCTAACTTCTTTAAAATATCTGCTAAAATTTTTTTCAAAATTTTAAATTGAGGTATAATGTACATATAATAAAATGCACAGATTTTAAGAGTTTAGTTTCATGAAATTCGGTAGCTGTGTACATCCATGTAACCATGACCCACAGAAGCCATATAGAACATTTCCATTTCCTCTGGAATGTTCCCTTGTGACCATTTTTAGTCATCCTGCTCCCCGTCCAACAAGAGGCAACCTGTTGATGGGCATTTGGGGTGTTTCCAGATTTTTGCTGTAATGAATAAGTTTGCTACAAACATTGTTATACATACCTTTTTTGTGGATACAGGTTTTCAGTTCTCTCAGATAAATGTGTGTAAATGTACTTGCTGACTACAGGGCAGATGTGAATGTTTGTAGAAACTACCAAGCAGTTCTCCAAAGCCATGCACCATGTTACATTCTCAGCAATGCAGGAGAGTTCCAGTTGTTTCACATCATCACCAATATTCAGTATTCTGTTTTTGATATTAACTATTCTAATGAGTATGGAATGGTATCTCATTTTGATTTTACTTTGAATTTTCCTTTGAATAATAATGAGCTTCTTTTTATATCCAATTGGTCACTTGTATATTTTTGTGAAGTGTTTGTTTCAATGTTTTGTCCATTAAAAAATTAAGCTGCCATGTATTTTTTATACTCCTGGTTTGTAGGAGTTCTTTATATATCCTGGATAGTAGATTTTTAAAAAAAGAAGTTCAGGAAATATTATTTTCCCTAGTCTCTGACTATTAATAGTAGAGGTTTTCAATGAGCAGAAGTTTTAAATTTTTTTCTCTTTTTTATTGTTGTTCAAGTACAGTTGTCTCCATTCCCCCATATCCACTCCCCTTGCCCCTCCCCTCCCCGCCTCCCACCCTCAATCCTAACCCCCTTTGGCTTTGTCCATGTGTCCTTTATACATGTTTCTTGACGACCCTTGCCCTATTTTTCCCCATTATCCCTCTCCCTCCTCCCCTCTGGTTACTGTCAGTTTGTTCTTTATTTCAATGTCTCTGGTTATATTTTGTCTGCTTGTTTGTTTTGTTGATCAGGTTCTGCTTATAAGTGAGATCATATGGTATTTGTCTTTCACCACCTGGCTTATTTCACTTAGCATAATGCTCTCCAGATCCATCCATGATATCGCAAAGGTAGGAGCTCCTTCTTTCAAAAGACTATGATACATTTACACAATGGAACACTATGCAGCAGAAAGAAAGAAGGAGAAGTTTTTAATTTTGATATATCTAATTTATCAATTTTTCTTCCTGTGGTTAGTGCTTCTGTGACCTAAGAAAGCTTCGTCTACCCTAGAGCCCTACTGCTGTAGTTTTCAAGTTCAGATCTATGACCCTTAAATTAATTTTTACATATGGAATAACAGTTGAGGTTTATGTATATATTAATTTTTGTCTATATAGATTCCAGTTTTTCTGCTACCTTTGCACAAAAGATGTTTCTCTCTATGTGTGAGTTAGCCTCATTGAATTTCCTTGGCATATTGAGGGGAAACCAACTGACCATACATATGTGGTTCTGTTTCTGGAATCTCCACTTTGTCCCATTGGTCTATTTGTTTATTTCTGTGGCAATAGTACACTGTTTTAATTAATATTACTTTATGGTAGTTTTGAAGTCAGACAGTGTACATGTTCAATTTTTTTCTTTTTCCAAGAAGAAAACTACTTCAGATTCTTTGCATTTCTATAAAATTTGAGAATCATCCTGTCAATTTCTTCAGAAGAGCCTGCTGGGATTTTACTATTGTATTAACAAGATCAAGTTGAGTAAAACAGACATCTTAATTGTGTTGAGTTCTTTAAACTATGAATATAGTATATCTTTTCTTTAATTTCTCTTAGAAACTTTTGTAGTTTTTAATTTTGGGGTCTTGTGCATCTTTCCCTAGAATTATTCC
>VMDR010016422.1:0-21182 GCA_007922815.1 Macrotus californicus
CATTATTTTTTGTATTCTTTTGGGCATGACGGAGCTGGTATTTGAAACTTGGGGTACCTGGCATCAAAGACAATGCTGAATCCAAGTGCCACAGAGAGTGTGTCACTCATTAATGATACCTTTTTCAAAATCCCAGAGAAGAAATTTTATGTACTAAGTAGAATAATTCAAGTGATCCATCAGAGTGTCCCCAAAGGTTGAACTGAAGTTTTAGGTAGAGATGCACAGTGTAGGCTTGCTTTGATGTGATGGTGGGATACCCCTGTTCCCCACCCTAGTGCCCTGGGGCCCTGCAGCACCTGAGGAAGAAGGACCAGTGGGGACAGGTATTATCACATGACAGCTAAGAGCCTGGGCCCTGGAACCAGAGCTAGAGTTGAATTGCAGCCAAGTCACAACTGTTTGACCAGGGACAAGTGGCTTTATCTCTTTGTGTGTTGGGTTTTTTCAGTGTTAAAGATGATGGCAATCCCTGCAAACCAAGATTGTTTTGTATTGTAAATTGATGATAACACTGCAGGAAAAATATTCAGCAAGTGTCTGGATTATACTAAGTGCTTAATAAGCAGTAGTATTGCTTCACAATGTAGCATCAGATCAGCCTCCAGAGTACTCCTGTACATTAAAAAAAAAGGAAAAAAAGGAAAGAAAAGAAAAGAAAATACTTTCTTCCTCCTACCTTATCACCATGTATTCATTCATTCGTTCATTTCAATGTGTCTGGCACTCCTCAAGGGGCTAAGAATGAATAACAGCATATAAGTTACGCCCTCAAATGACTGTCAGAAAACAGAGCTAGGGAAGCATATGACAGTATGAAAATTACTGCAATTCATGGGCTGCACATGGCCATTTCCTACCCATTCTTCAAAATGGGGAAGTGTGGATATTACCTCCTATCTGAAGTCTTCTTTGATTTAGCCATGAGGAAAAAATTTTTTTCCATCCTCAACTGATACCATTATCTCCTTTACTCACTGCAACCATAATTTTTGAAATTTTTCAATATTAAATAAAGGAATGTTTGAGGCCCAAAGTGTTTGTTTTCATACCCTCCTCCCACCCTTTTATTAGGACTTTGAGGTTTCGGACAGAGCCTAGACGACAGGGAACACTTGGATATTGGATGGTAGATGAATAGGTGGATGAAGAGAGGGAGGAAGGGAGGCGGAGAGAGAAGGAATGGAAGAAGGGCGGGCTGGATGGAGGGGTAGAAGTAGGAGGGCAGGAGGGAGGGAGGAGGGAAAGGATGGATAGACAGGTAAACGAAAGGAAGTTGGATACATGGATGTGTAAAGGACTGCAAGGAAAACACTAGGGGAAGAAGACAAATTCTGACTGAGAGTAAGACAGAGAAGGAAGACTTTATCGAATAAGGGGTGTTGGAGTTATACCTAAAGGATGATGAGATTTAAGTACAAACAGGAGAGTCGATGCATGTTAGTGGGAGGTAAAGGGAGGTAAAGGCGTTCTAGACAGGGAAATGCATGGCAGAAGCACAGAGGTACAGAATGTAATGTGTCAATTGAGTGGTGAGTAGATCAGGGGAAATAGAGTGAGGATTGGAATCTGGAGGAGAAGGGCAGAGAGATAGAGATAAAATAGGTTTCAGACTGTGAAGGGGCTTGGAAACCATGCTAATGAATTTGGACTTTCAAATCCTAGTGGGTCCTCTATAGGTGAGCTTGCCTGTCTTGCTAAAAGGCTTAACCGTGACTGAGGACATTATTGCCTTCCTGCTAGGTACTAAGTACTTGATTAAAACTGAGAACAGGCAAACAACTGCAGTGGTATTTTCTGGGAGCCTAAATCACAAGGTTTTGGTGTCTGAATTTAAAGGGAAATTGAAATTGCTTCAATACTCATTTAGGCTGAAACTACTTTTAGAATTTCCAGAAGAACAATTGAAAACACGAGTCTGTCTCCTAACAATGCTTAGGCTTTGGGATTCTTTCTGCCTTTATTCCATTGAATGAGACAGAGTGGAATTAATTATAATACCTGTCATGCCCTTATGTTACGTTTGTAGAGCTCTCTCCCCAAAATGATCTCATTTGATCTTCATAAAACCCCTGGAAGGCAAGCACTATTATCTTCATTCAGTGGTAAGCAGACAGGCACAGAATAGTAAGGCAAGCAAGTCTGGATGCTCTCAGCTCTACATGCTCTGGTGCAAGGTCTGAGGGTCTTCACATGCAGAACAAAGGCCCCTGCTGCTGCCCGCATCACTCACCAAAGAGGCCGAAGAAAAAGGGAAGCACGCAGTATGTGTTGAAAATCTACTCTGTCCAACACTCGCCATGAATATCATCATATGATTTCATCACCACTCCTGTGACTACTCTGTAGAAAAGAACCCCTGAAGCTCAGAGAGGTTAATAAACTTGCTCAAGTTGGCCCAGCTGCAAAATGGCAGAGCCAGGTACGAACGTCCAACACACACTCTCTTTCTGCCACCTCCCAATGCTATGAGGTCCGCGTGGGCTCAGGGCTCAGAGCTCAGAGCTCAGACTGCCGTGTTCAAACACTGACTGGCCTTATGATCTTGGGACCAGCTTAATGACCTGGGTAGTATGTGTGTCAGGCTCTCATCACTAAAATGAAGATAATATTAGTGTTTCTCTCTAGGGGTTGCTCTGCAGATGACCTGTGACAATACCTGAAAAGTGCTCCCACAGGTCCTAGCACAGAATTGGCACTAGGTGATGTCTACAGTTCTTATGTGCCAACAGGCAGTGTGTGTATGGGAGGTCTGTGGGTGTGCCCATGTGTGTGCACACACATGGATGTGAGGGTGTATCTGGTAATGGTTTTCTACTGGGAGACCATTGCTGCTCGGGCCCTTACTCACTCATCTGCTCAGGCCATTCATTTTTTCAGACAATCTATCTCCATTCCCATGGTTCCTGGTCACTTCTTGCTCCATAAGAGCAAGTTTATAGTACTAATTTGGCTACAAATAAATTAAGTAAGCAGGTAAAAAAAAATCACACTTCAATCTTGGAAGTACTGCTATTTACCTACTACTAATTTCAATATTAATTACATGGATAGACTTTGTTTTTCACCACTGATATAAAGTTGATAGTTCCATTTGGTCTAAAAAAGAATATGAGCTCTCTCAGACTCTGATAATTTTGTGGAATTTTCTATAATTGAAAATGTGGTTTCAGATTTAAAAAGGATTAGCCAAAGGACAAATATGCATCTTATGGAAACATACAACAGTGTAGTGATGACCAAAGGGAAGAGGGAGGGATGGGTGTAGGTGGGCAAAGATGGAGAAAATGGGGACATCTGTATTAATGTTAACAATAAGAATAAAGAAAAAAATGGATGATATGCTCAAAAGAGGGGAATTGGTTACTTAACAGGATAGTCATTCACCAATGAATTATTGAGTTATTCCCAGTGGTTTGCTTGCAAATGTTTAACAACCAGATTTTTTATTTTGGTGGTAGAAGCCCAAATTTGTAGTGTGCTGATTTCTGGGGTGAAACTATTCCCACCACCCCCAATTTCCAGCTAATTGCTTGTAACAGCTAACTTGCAAAATTCCTGAGCTGGTTCCAGCACACCACTGGCTTTATGTGAAGCTTTCTAATAGGTACTGGGGATATAGATATGTAGTAAGCACTAAATTCATACCACACTTACAAACTTCATGACCTGTTCAGAAGAACACAAAAATCACTCAACTTAAATAGGAAAATCTAGTTTTGTTTCCTAGCATAAGACAGTGCTATTTAATCCTAAGTTACAGAGGAAAGTGACGGAACAACATAGCTATCTCGTGGTGTCCGAGGAAGCTGGATGTCAGCTTGGCCCTTTACAGTTCGTGTGAGTTGGGACAAAATTTTTCAGGTGTTGCAAAAATAGTGTGGAGATGATTAAATGAGAACATATTGTATGAAAGTGTAGCTCACGTGATAAAGTGTCAAATGATTCAATATTAATAACCCTGTTGGACCTCAGTGGTAGATCCTTGAGGTCAGACACAGCACTTCATTGAACAATGGGTGAATGTCTCAAACAGGTAGCAGCTCTGACTACGGAAAGGAGAAACCCATGTACCAGTCTTCACAGCTACAGATTTAGAGAGGAGAAGCCCCTGAGGGGCCACGTATTCAGAATGAAGCATTTGGATTACAGATGGCAATAACAACAATATAATTAATTGCATTAATAATTATCTGGTGCTTATTACATAGATGCACATTGGTTTACCTCAATTACCTCATGTAATCTTCAGACCATCCTTCTAAATGGTAATTGAAAGTTCCATTAAAAAGTTGTTTTCCATTTTCATTTATTTTCTGCACTCAGTGAACTTTCAATAAGAAAATAAAACTCAATTTCAACAATGATTTTCAAAAGCCAAAGCTTCTGCTTGGAGGAGAGGGATGGCCCTACCCCTAACTTTGGAATTTTAACATTTCTCCCAATGATTGGAATGCATTAATAACCTTAGAAACAATTTCTCACAGGGCTTTCCTCCTCATTTCTACAACATCGGTTGTCTGGAACAAAATCTGCATGTTTCTGATCTTTTTCACTTGACTCAGTGTTGATTACTGAGGCTATGGTAAAGGAAGAGGGTGCCCCAAGTATCTGGCAAGACTAAGCCTTGCGAAGGTCTATAGTTCTCTGGCTTAAAGAGTGGTGTCTTCCATATTTAATCCAAATTCACTTTAATTAGTATCTTAATTTGTCCAGTCCCTCCCTTAGCCCATCTACCTTCTGTACAGCTCCCAGATTTCAAGTCCAGCTCTTATTTTGTTACCTTGTTCTAAAAAGTGTTAATTCCTTTAGTTTATTGAAGAAAGTAGAGAAGCTATCAAGCACATACATTTCCCCACATTTAGAGTCTAATTTCCTTCTTCAACCTTGTTTTTCACAAGACACAAACAGTGTGCACATACATGTACACATATATGTACAGCAACTTATGGCAGTGACAATTTCCTAATTCTGTAACTGATTCTTTATTAAGTCACAACTAACCTTGGAAAGTGCGTCGTATGTCACTAACCTTCATTCTGCTGGGGCCTGAGTCTCTGACCCTCCTTGGTAATTATCCACCCTTTACCCATAGTAAGGGCTGACATTTTGTTCGGGTTGGAATGTGCACTGAACTAAGTACTTTGCATAAATCATTAGAATAAAAATAAGAATCACCAGTCTTGTTAGATCTTTTCTCTATGTCTAGCAGCACTGGCTTATGTTCTATCATTCAATTCTTGTGAAGAATTCTATGAAGTTCATCTAACAACACTGACTGGACATCTTCATTTTCCAGATAAAGTAACTGATAATTGGAAAATTTAAGTAACTTGTCCCAACTCACATGAACTGTAGAGGGCTGAGCTGACATCTGACACCATGAGATAGCCAAGTTGTTCCGTCACTTTCCTCTATAATTGAGGATTAAATAGCACTGCCAGCATTTTGTAAATCTGCACTCTTATTTTTCATAATTTCATATTTTATTCTCTCTGTCTTACCAGATAGATGTACAGATGACAGATTGCCCAGCCTAGTCATGGAGGTAACCTGGCCCATAAAGTTGAGGTCAGGCAGGCTGAACAGTGGACAAGCAAGGAGAAGGCCTGTCTGAGCCACAGCTTTGCCATTGACATCTATGCAACATGGGAAAGTCACTGCAGAGGAGCCGTGTTTCCTCTCCATCAGCAGCTTCTGCCCTTGAGCCTTCCTGGCTGCCATTCAATAAGACGAGGCAGCATTAACAAGACAGTCAACACTGATGGCACGTGAGCAATGTCCCAGGCTCAACCATCAACCTGATATGCTTTGCATCAATTATCTCATTTTATACTGCTAACAATTCTATGATATCAATACAGTCTATGCCCCCTCAATGCCTTCTATGCATAGAAGGGAAAAATTAAGGTTTAAAGGGAGTGCGGAAATGTGCCTCCCATTCACAGTTAGTGAGTTACAGATCTAGGACATTTGCTTCCTAAAATTATAACCTATATACTAAGCGCATTCAAGGAAAGATCGAAGAGACAAAATAAAAAGTGAAAGAAGTGGAAGCGATCATGAACTCTGAAATATTTTGTAAAATTTCAAGCCCTCAATCAGCGTTTGCTCCATGGCTGCATGAGTGGATTCTTACCACTGCACATAGCTGGGTTGGAATGAAGTCAGACACGAGAACCGGAATCTTGCTCCCTGGGCTGCAGGCTCTGGGACCAGACACTTACTGAATGGAGTGTTGGCTCAGCCATTTGTTACCCAGTGTCATTTTGGTCGGTCACTTTACGGCACTGAGTCTTGGCTTATTATAGCTATGGCAGGGGCTATGCCATTTCCCTCGCTGGAAGGAGGAAGGGTTAAATAAAACAATAGAAGCAAAGTGCCTGTACAAGAGCTTAGTATGTGGGTTTACTTCTTCTGTGCCCTGTTCCACCATGAAGATATTTTAATGTGTCTCAAATTTCAGCTCCAAAGATGTGCTTAGAAATAAATGCAAATTAGAGCAAATAGTCATGTGAGGAGTCGGGAGAGGAAGATGAAATGGTCCGTGACATGTGGCAGAAGTCAAAGGGGACAGATTTTTAGCCTAAGAAGTTAAAAGGGACTATAAACCTACACTAGTAAGAAAATATTTCATGCTGTGTTTCTCGGGAAATAAATGTTCCATGGTTCTAATTGGCCATTTATTAGTGGCTCTGGCTGCTAGACCCTCACCATGGGGTCTGGCCTTTTAACCACCAACCTGAGTTATAAAATAACAATTTCATTAGGAAAATTGAGACAAACAGTGACCTTTCAAAAGGGAAGTTTTCTAAAGCATATATCTATCCTTCAATAATGTATGTTTTCTTTCTCTTACCTTCAATCTTACCCTTTCATAGTTACTTAATGAGTGCCACAGGTCTGCGTAAGCTAAGTTATGCTGCAGTTACCAACAAACCTTGAAGAATCAGTGGTATAAACAAACGCATGTTTACTTCCTGTATACATTCATATTCAATGCAGATCGATGAAGTGGGGCTCTACAGAGCCATTCAAGGACCCAGGCTCATGGAGATGCATGCCACTGTCTCCACATCTGACTTGTCAATTCACTGTGGCAGAGGAAGCGAAAGGCTCACTATTTACACTGGCTCAGCCTGGGAGAAATACATATCCCTCCTGCTCACATTTTATGGGCAACAAAGAACCACATGGCCTTGCCTAGAAGCAAGGGTCTAGTATTTCACTGGCCAAAACAGAAGGAATTAAGACAGAATTTGATGGACACGTGTCATTCTCCAGGTGCCAATTAACAATTGTATGCATATATGAATGATTTAAGCAATGATTACATTTTCCCCTTCATAGATTGCACATCCTGTGTTTCATGAGACCCACTGATTGCCAGGTGCTTAATATGGTGCCTGTCACAAAAATATTATGGTGCTCAGGACAGAGCTGTTGAATTCTAGCACTGAATATACATGTGACATTCATCCACTCTGTCAGAAAACGTGTACCAACCTCCATCTACAAACCCAGTAACAGCTAAACCTGGAGGGAGAGAATTAAAGTCAAGAAGAAGATCTTATGACACAGGGAGAATGTGCTTACCTGTGCTGAGCCTGATAACTAAAAATTCAAGTTCATTGGAGGTGCCAGACAGACCTTCAGGTGGTGAGCTAATTAAATATGTGGAGCTATTAGGGAAGACAGGAGAAAATTAAGGCCACACTTATATACTTAGAAGTAACCTCCAAAGAGGTTCTATTCTAATCATTTAAATTATTCCAAACTGTATGATATTGTAGAAAGACTGCATTGGAAGAGAAGAGAAGAGGACAAGGACGGGTTGAACCTGTGCTGAATATCAGGCACTGTGTCAGGCTCCGTGTACGTATTCTATCACTGAATTACTGCTTGTTCTGATGGTGTTCGTATCCCCATTTCACAAACAGAGAAACTGAGACCCAGAAATCCCGTGTTTAACTCAGGTCTTGACACTAATTTCCATGCCCATTGCTGCCTAATGGGGACAGGGTTCAAAAGTGAGTTCATTGTCACAGGGGAAATTCAAGTGGAGGCTGAAGGATCTTGTCAGGGATGATGTAGAGCCGGGGAAACATTGGGGTTTGCATTAGATCTTCTTTAGTTTGCCTTTGGTATCCAAGACTTTGAGTCTGTGGGATTGAGCCTCAGGGATTCCTGCTTTCTGAGGGTGGAAGGAACAAGAGGTGTCTGTGACAAAGAAGCCACCTTGCTCAGTGAGACCTGTCTCAGATGCCCCTGCTGCTCTGCCTGCTCTGGGCTGCCCAGAGCACTTGAGCCAGGTTGGAATCCAGAGAGAGGAGCCTCTGAAGAATGTCATCACCAAACCTCTCACATTTGGAGTTCCAAATGTCCACTCACCTTCTAGTTTTCTTGTTAAATCTGCTCAAGTGGAAATCTCTTGACAGGTATAATTAGGGTCATTTCAAGAGCAAATACATGCTTCTTAATTTCAAAGCTACGTGCTCTGTAGTTCCCTTAGACATTAGCCAAACTGGATCCTTACTCCAGCCTCCAAAGCTGCATGAAGCAACAAGCAGATCAGAACAGAATGTCAGATGCTCACAGGGCCATAATTTGTCACCCTGGGCTCAGTGGTGCCTGTGAAGTTAGTGTTGGGGATTATTCAGAGAAAAGCCAACACCGTTTCCAAGTGCTGTCCCCAGTCCACCAACTGTAGTGATCAGGGGGAAAAATCACACTACTGACTCCACCTCAGACACTAGTTGGCCAAGGGACTACAGCTAAGTCACTTCCCTCCTCCAGTTCTAAGTTTCTTCCTTTGTCATACACCAGACAGGTTCTTAGGTTGGGTGTTTATGACTCCTTTTCCTGTCCTGTGCTGTCTGGAGGGCTGAGATCGTGGTCCAGGGCTCTGTCTTTTTCACATGTGGGAAGGACTGTAACCCATGTGGAAGGTAGGTAGCATGATGCAGTGAGTTCAGTACGTGGGAGACCAAGATGTGGTGACTTCAAGCTCTGTCACTTACTAGCTGTGCTGTCTTCAGGAAGTCTCTTTGAGAATCTGACACATTACAGGAAACAGGAATAGCGTCATCTACATCATTGTGTTCGGGTGAGAATTAAATGGTGAATAGAGCTTCTAGCCCAATGCTTGGCCAGATGCATGACACATGTTAATATGCCTCCTCTTCTTCTCAAAACTCTATGAAACATGATGGTCCTTCAGCATCCCCAGCAGCAGACCTCATCAGTCAAAATCCCATTCTGACAAGGAATCTGTCCAGCCGCCCACGCTGCTCGGACAGTGATGGAAAGGGAGAAGCAATTGTGGGGCTCTGCCCAGCGAACACCACATGTTTTCCTCTGTCCCAAACAACTCTCATCCTTACACTCTCCCAGCGGACTTACGGTCAGACAGCTCTGGTGCCAGTCTCGGTCCCCGAGGGGTTTGGGAAGACTTCCTAAATGAACTAGATTTGACATGACTTTCAAAGTGTAGGAAAATGAAAATCAGTGAACCCAAGTTGTAGAGGGCACAAGCACACCACATAGCCCTGTATCAAGGATACTCAATCAGCAGAGGGATTTCCTCTGACTTGACCTAGTGCAGAGACTTCTGGGGACCCAGCTGGGAAGTGCCTGTCAACAGTGCAGGAAACTTCCCTGCAGAAACCTGTTAATTACTCATCCCAAACTGGGGGCAACAGAAGGTCAGAGTGACATATGCATGTGGCATCAGGTGGGCTGCCCTCCACTCTCATCCCTGCTCCACTTTACTGGTCCACCATGTGCAATAAATGGAAAATGAAAGATGAACTTGATATCCGAATTCATTCATGTGAGTTTTGGAGGATGACTGGGGCTCAGCAGTTTAGCTGTTAAGGACTAGGAATTGATTTATCCTTTTGTTGCTATTATTGTCATTTTGTCACAACCTCATTGTGTACATCCCCTCCACCACCAGTGCCAACAAGTCATGGCAGCCTGGGGAATGCTGAGTGCTGATGAAGTGTCAAACATTCTCCTAATACTTCAGTTGTGCTAACTCATTTATCATCAGGGGTTAGCAATTGATGTTTGAGCAAAGACTAGATGAAAATGAGGGAGTGAGCCATGTGGGTGTCCGGAGAAGCGAGTACCACCCCGAGAGGGCAGTCAGTGCAAAGGCTCTGGGGTCAGGTGCGCCTGGGAATATTTGAGGAGTTAGCAACTTGAACAAGAGGGATAATAGCAAGATATGAGGCTGGAATGTGTTGGTTTTCATGAAAAAATTAAAGCCAAGGATTATTTTGTGTTCTGCCCCTCAAAAAGAATTAAATCTTCCTTCAGGTAGAATTAGAATCATCTCATTATTTTCTAGTTGTGTCAACATGTCTCATAGTGAAACCTTTAATTGAATCCAATCTTTTCTATCTCAGCGTGACACCTACGGTATCCAAAGAACAGAGGAATGATTATAAAAATACAGAGGCAGACAGTGAGATATTATAATGTAAACACTGATTGCATAATTGGTGGTAGCTACGTTTGTAGTGATCCTCACCATCATTTTATTATAGTGTTAGTAAACTCCCTTAGGTTTTACATGGCAGAAATCCAACTCAAACGGGCTTAAACAAAAGAAATTTGATGCAAATGCTCTTGGGACTGCATGAGTTAGAATGTGCCTGTACCTTAGGAGAAATCAGAGCCAGAGACCTGAATGTTACTAAGAGCCTGGGTCAATTATCTTTCTTTCTCTTTCTGAATCTGCTTTCTTTGTCTACTTTTTAATCTCTCTCATTAAGCCAGGTGTCCTCCACCCTCACCCCTGGCTCATTTTGCTGGTTCGCCATGTGCTATAACTGGCAAATGACAGCTTCCCAACTTTTCATATATTTCCCAAAGTTAGTGTTTGTAGTGGGACTCCCTCCTTTCCAAGTACAAAAATCCTAGGGAAGAGACTCATTGGCTCAATCCCTGGACCAAGCGAATGCATTCATTGGATGAGCTCACGTACAGAAGCTGCAAGCATGTGAGTGAAACGGCAAGGGACGCAACCTCACAAGAACCAGCAGGAGTGGGGATGTCCTCATAAGAAGGCAGGCTGCTAAGTAGAAAACAATAGTTGCCTACTATAATTGTCATATTTATTGTTTACTAATCATCACCATGACCTTTGGATGAATTTTCTATTTAGAAATTTCTAGATCTAGAAGGGACTCTATCATATCATTAATTCTGTACAATGTGACATAGAACGATTGCTAGTTTTTCCAAGAGGTTGATGAATCTTGCTTCTTCCAACAAGTCTTCAGCCTCTCCCCATGGTCTGCCCCTAGACAGACAGGAAACTCCACCTTTCCCCCACTTCTGCCATTTAATGTAGATTCTTCTGGTGTCATTCTTGAAGATGGTAAGGAATAGCTGGACACCATCTTCACCATAATAACACCTGATATGTTGAAAACTGCTATTGCCAATCCCTTTGCCTGTCTTCAGACAAATAAGTTCAGTTGCTTCAGCCTGGCCTCTGAACCACATCACTGCGATCGCTGCCCTCTTGACTGCCCTGGCTTCTCCTCTTCAGCACGTGGGTTTCTGCTTTGTCCCTGGCCGTTGGCAGTCGGTGTTTCATTGAGACGGTTCTTCCCTGGAATGTTGTAGGGAAGGAGTCACATTCGAATGTGGCTGAGCTGTGGGGCTGAAAGTCCCTGTGTGATTTTCCTAGTTGCTCTTCGTGGGACCCCGACGTGCACTTATGCAGACATGGGTTTGGATCCCAGCTCTGTGGTTTACAGATCGTGGGCAAGTGATTCAGTTTGCTACCTTGTATTCCTCATCCGCACTGTGGAGATAACACTGATGGTATTGAGAGAATTGAGTGGGATGATTCATGTAAAGTGCTGAACGAGGTGTCTGATATGCAAGTTGCCCCATGAATCTTGGTTCTCTTCTTTTTCTCTTTGTCTGTATGGAGAAGCCAGCAGGCAACAGCAGTCAGACTAATGGGTGGAGATGGGGAGAAAATTCAGGTTCTGGTCCCAGCTCTGCAACTAGGTATGTTTGTTTGTGTGTTTGTTTATTTATTCATTCATTTATTTATTTTATTGTATGACACTCACCTCTAAAATAGAGAGCTGGAAATAGAGATGAAGTTGATCCCTAGGGTTATTAAAAACTCTAAAATTATAAAATCTAAGACTACTAGTTTCCTTTCCAAAGAGTTAAGAGGTGCTTACCACACATATCTTTGCCATTAAAATTAACACTGAACATATTAAAATACTTTTAATTCACAGAGTACTATTTTTGTATCTTTAATTATATTAAACTTCTCCACCAAAACAATCCTGGGCTCTTAAGAGTTCTGATTATATGACATTTGTCTTTCACCACCTGGCTAATTTCACGAAGCATAATAGTCTCCAGCTCCATCCATGCTGTCTGAAAAAGCAGGAATTCCTTCTTTTTTCTGCTGCATAGTATTCCATTGTGTAAATGTACCACAGTTTTTTGATCCACACACTTACCGATGGGCACTTAGGCTGTTTCCAAATCTTGGCTATTATAAATAATGCTGCTGTGAGCATAGGATGGGGGGTACAGGGGAGAAAATGGGACATCTGTAATAACACAAACAATTAAACATCAAAAATGAAAAAAAAAAAAAAGAGTTCTGATTGTTTCCTGTACCCCATGGAATGGCAGAGCCAGAGTGAGAAAAGAATAAAAAAAAGTCAGAAGTCCAAGGTGGTTGTGTTTAATTCTGGACCAGGGAGCTCAGAGCTGAGCCTTGTGGTGACCTGCACTAGTGAGCAGAGGTCTGAGAGCCAGATGCAGGACCTCAGGCAGGGGCAACACTGAGAGGCAGAGAGCATAGGGGTTAAAAGAATGAGTCTGAGAGGCAGACACCGCTGACCTGGAACCCTACCCGTGCCACTATTCTAAAATGAAGAGAAAACACTCATCTCGAAGGGCTGTTGACAGCGTTAAATGAGATAATGTTTGCAGAGTATGTGACATATGGGAGGTGCTCAGCCAGCCATGGCTTGTGTCACTAACAGAATCACAGCAGGGGCTTGGTGAGACTGCACTAACAGCCCCAGAGAGATAGCAGGTGTTTATCCCTGACACACAATTCTTTCTTTTGTGGAGGTTCCTGCTCCCAATAAACCAGGAGCTCTCTGATGTTGTTTTGAATATAGATTTAAAAAAACCCAACTTTACTATCTTTGCCTTTCAGGAGGTATTTTATTAGATGATTATTTTGGCAGCACAGTTGGTTCTTGGCCGATATATGTACTAGCACTCCAAATTAACAATATTATTGAGTGAGCTTGCTTTCCTCGAACATATGCCAAGGGATGTAAGGGGGAGACAGTCTTGAATTCTGAGGTTAAGATTTTATCACAATCTGTGAAGGAGAAAAAGCACATTAATAAAATCAAACATTCATGAGATCAGCGTATTTAGTTACATCAAAATGAAAAGCCCCCATACGCAACAAAAAAATAAATAAACCACTTAACTGAAATAATAAGATAAATGACAGGCTCAAGAAACTATATTCCATAAGAAGTTGGGGCTCTTCTGATTGACAATTTAAATAAACAAATCAAAATTGTATGAGTGCCTGGTAGACACACAGGGAAAGAACACAAATAGGTGTGTCCCCACTAGAAAACAGGAAAAAATACTGTTGCAAACAATCATGAGATCCAGGAAACAAAACATCATAGTGCTTGACTCACCTATTATCTACCACCCTCAAATAGACTCGGTAGTGATGGCAGGGTGGGGGCTGGGGGACAGCTAGTGAACGAAATGATCTATACATTGTGCGTGACACAGGGCACAGAAGTTTGGAAAAGCCATTTGGCAGTTTGTTTCAGGAGTTACTTTTAGCATGTAAAGAAATAGTCTAAAATAGGGGGAAAAAAACCTGTACACAAAAAATATCCATTTCTAATCATGAAAATTGAGAGGCAACATAATATGCTCAAGTAATTGGCAAAGTATTCAATGGAATGTTTTCTCCCAGCAAGAATTAAATGAACAGTTATTCACCTGAAAAATAACATCAACCAAGACCTATGCAAACACATACAACATCAATGATTTAAGTTTACATAAATTATCTTTGAATTATTCAGTGCTCATGGTAATAGTATATCTGTATATATATTAGATACTTGAAGAGGACAGCCCAGATAGGCAGACTGTACTATCTTGGAGCAGGAGAGTGTGTTTGGTGAACAAAAATTATCTTCGTGAACCTTTGATTTTCCCTTACTGGGTAAAACCTTCCTAGGCCAAGAGAGCAACAGGTGAACAGTAGCCATCCCGGCCGAAGTAGTGCAGCCTGAACACCAGGAGCAGGTGCTGGTGTTGCTCCAGGAGAGAGGTACAGAGAAATAGTTCCACCACAGTTTCTCTTCTCTTTCTGTCCAGTGTGGCATCCCACCTTCCTCACAGGAACCGCCCCGAGAGCACTCCCGACATGTAAATCCGTGAGTCCAACATTTTTCCATACAGACAAGAGGGCAATCGTTGTTGATGATATTGTTTGTTGGCAAATAATCACATCTTCCCCATCAGTTTCTCGGAAGGAGTAGACACCCTCACCCATCGATATTGGATTTGGCCACGTGACTTGCTTTGGTTAGTGGGGTGTTAGTGCACATGGCACAAGCAAAGGCTGAAATGTGCTTATGTGTTTGGGTTTTGCTTCTTTTCTATGGTGCTCAAATCCAAGGAGAATTAGAGACATGTAGAGCAGGCTGAGAATCAGCCTGGAACTTGGTACCAAATCTAGCTAAGCCTAGTTTAGACCCGCCAAATCCCAGACGATCTGCAGGTACAAGGGCAAGAGATAGGAAGAGCAAGAAAGTAACTACTGTAGCCCGCTGAGTGTTGTGACGATTTTTTCAACAACACTATCTCATATACAGCTGACTGATACCCTCCCTTATGTTCTCCTGTACTGGGTGCTCATTAGGATCGCTCCTGGCCCCATCAGGGTGGGTGGGACAGTGAGGATTTTAGGCCATTTTACTGTGGTTTATGCAATGGAAGCTTTTCTTGTTTGTTGTTGTCGTTTTTATTTTTTGGGGGGAGACTATTGTAACTATTTCCATTGCTTTTCAATTCTTTTGGATTCCAAAACTGTGTTTCTTCTTAATGAAACACCATTCAGAAGTACAAGGACCAGCTTTATTGGGGTTACAGTTTTATCAGACCCGATTCAGATCAAGAAACACCATAAAGCCGCTTCTATGAGCAAGCCGTCGTGCTAGGGACAGAAATAAAGAAAACATGAATTTTGTCAGGAAGTCGAGTCCTTTGAGGAAAATCAACAATACACTGACAATTGTAGTCTATGTAATAGGAGGAAAGCACAGGGGATTGTGGGAGCAGAGAAGATTCCCAACTGAAACCGTGTGTGGGGGGGGAGGTGGGTATTGCTAGAGAAATGCCTATTACAGCGCGTGTTCAAAACATTAAACACACCCACATTGCATTTAGGGTGCGGAAAGGGAGACATAATTCAGACCGAGGTCAGGGAGGTTGGATGGAGAAGTATGGAGTTAACTTGCTATCAGAGAGTTACTCAGCCAAAGGTAAGGGTGAGTTCATTATCTGCTTATTCCAACTGAGGTAATTAGCACGAGTCTCTCATGCAAAGTGATTCCACAACCCAGCAACAGAGAGAAGCCAGCTGGGCGGGTTCAGGAAGTCATACATCACAGCACATATTAATAAGCCAGACTCGGTATCTTCAAAACTACCGTTCAATCTCAGGGCTGCCCCCTCCTCCCTTCCTCAAGGTAAAATGGTGTGCCTTGGGGAATAGACGGAATGATCCCCACGGTGCCTTGCAGAGATGATACGATAGTTTAAGTTTAGCTAGAGTTTGCTGAGAAAGAGGCATACTCTGCAGCTTTGGATGGGAAAGAGCTTTATGACAGGAGAATTGGGGAAATTAAGAAATCATCTGAGCGCCACTCAGCGGGCCATGAATGGAAGAATACGGAAGACTCTTGGGGATACAGTAATTAAACCAGAAGCAGATGAAAGTTCTTCTAAAAGAGATGTCAGCAGAAAGCAGTGGTTTTGCCTGCAGCCTCTGAGAGGCCTGCTCAAAGGTTTGTGGGTACAGGAAGCAGAGCCAGCGCCTAGGAGATCAAGAACTACGAGAGGTCGATTCACGGGAAAGAAAAATAGTGACTCTGGGCCATCTCAATACCATGAAGCGATGCTGGAGCACACAGAACCAGGTAGAGACCTCCCTTCACCAGATGTTATCGATTATGAGGGACAGCTGAGAGTTAACAGAAAACCCTCTGGTCTTTGCGGAAGCTCCACCCAGTAATGGTGATAGAACTTCAGGGTTTGGAGGTGTCTATTTAAAATAGACTAGGACTCTCACTTTCAAACTTCCCATCACTTGTTGAAGGTGGGGGCGGTAGTACCTAAGAATGAATCTAATACAGAGGACACTTAAGCTGAGAAATTATGTAAGACCTAAAGCATCCATTTGAGGTCCTAGATCTTGCCATTTCTAAAGCCATCCTTCCTCCCAGTGGACCATGTTCAAAGAACACAGAAGCAGAGGGAAGAGCCTCCCGCTGGCTAATTTTTGGAAGTTTAAACATCAAAAAATAATGCGTATAATAAATTGTAGTCATCAAATTTTTTAAAACCCATAAATCTATAATGATGGGAAAGAAAGAAGAAAAAAAGGAAAAAAAAACTCTTCATTACAGAAAATTATCAGCTTAAATATATAGAACTTGCAGAATTAGAAAAAGACGATAGCCATTTTCTTTGATTTAGGCACTGATCACTGGAAGAAAAATCATAAAATGAAAAGTTTTGGGGAAACCAGATATTTCATGATGCCTAGACACCTGCCCCCAGCTACCTCATAGGTTTGAGATAAATAGATTGAGGAAACAATAAGAAAAGACAATGCATAAAACTTTGATAGGATATTGATTAAACTAAATAAAAATTCTATAGAAAGATGCTGAGGACAGTTGAGGAACTATGAATAGGGGCTATCTGTTAGATGAAGTTATTAAACAGTTTGTGCAGTAAAGGCATGGTGGCTTTACACAAGAATGTCTTATTAGCAAAGGCATACCGAAGAGTTTCAAAAGGGAAGGTAGTACCATCCACAGCTTACTTTCATGTGGATCAGAGACACATCCTTAAATATATTGCTCATGTATATGAATATAGACAGATGAGGCAACCATGAGGAAATCTTAGCAATTGTTGACAGTTGTTAGAAGATACCAAAGTATTCGCTGTGCTAGTCCAGGGGTTGGCAAACACTTTTGTAAAAGGCAAATACTACCTTTACAGGAAGTATCCTCTACATAAAAGAGTGAGTACAGTGATTAATAGATATTTTCTGCCTCGTGGGCCTCAAGGTCTCTGTCTTTGCTCCTCAAGCTGCTTTTATAGGGATTGTCAGCTCAGGCAGGAATGGGCACAGTGGGATGAGGCCCTCAGGTAGTTTGTCAGTCGCTGGGCGGCTCTTCCCAACTTTGGACGTGGTTGTGAATTTCCAACATTTAAAGTTCAGAGAAAACAGGCTGATGTGCACCACCACAATGTTCATCAAGGTGAAGCACGCAATGTATACAATGGAATGGTGGTAGACCAGGGTTGGAAGGAGGGAGCCCTGTGATCCCTGCTGACGAACTTGAGCTTCAGCGTGGAGGGAAACAGAGTCAATGAAACCACTGTTTGCACTCCTTCAACTGCTTGTTTTCAGACCTGAGCTCCAAGTCAGATGCATTTCCACCCTTGGCCCTTTCTGATTTTCTTTGCCTTCCTTTTGTTACTGTTTCCTGTTATTGTTGTTTCCTAGATACTTCCTCAAAAATATCTAGACTTACTCAACTCTGCTTTTATTGATTTCCCTGCTTAGTGACTGTGACACAGAAAGAAAGGTGTTGTCTCTATGTGAACGGATCGCAGGAGATTGCTTCATGCCTAAAGATCTTATCTCAGTGCTCCCTCCTTTAGCAAGACTTATCTGCTTTGACAGCTGGGGACACTGGGACTTCCTCCTGCCTGGTATGAACCACAAATAGACATGGAACTATTAAGGGAGTTCATTGGTCTGGAAAAGAGAGCACTCAAAGGTCTCAGGTAAATGGACAAGAAGTGCTAAGATGTTGTCTCTTCAGGATCAATCAGCAGTTAGCTAGCATTTTATCCAAGTCAGCACCATAGAGGGAGTTTAGGTTTCTTTTGTTTGGTAAAGCTGCTGTTTTCAGAGGTCTCCATGTACCTCTGTGTGCAAGATGCCTCCACCTGCACTTTCTCTGGACCAGGAACAGTCTTATCAGACAAATAGCCTGTTGGAAAAAGCCAGTAGGCCTCATTTGGCAATCTGGCTGAAGATAAGCTATTCTTCTCTTTGGCTTTGCAAATAAAGTTATGCTTTTCTTTCAAGGGATTCGTTCTTGGAATAGATGGCATTTCTGATAACGAGGCTTTGACTGACATCATTGACATTAGTCTGGGAATAGAGACCAGAATCTACTCATGGCTGAGCATTTTACCATTCATTGACCTTGGTAAGTCACTCCTTGAACTGAGATTATTTTAATAAGATCGGGCGGGTAGAACAGATAACTTTCAATTCACACCTTCTACAAATACAAGTCAATTTTTTGGTTTTTGTTTTGTTTTCCAGTCATGATGTTAATTTCATATATCAAATAAGAATTAATTCCAGAGGTAGAATCTGTTTCTTCAATTGTATCATTTAACAGATAAAGAAAATAGTTAGTTGATGGGGGGCTCAAGTGTTGGAAAAGTTTTAGTGTCAGGACATAGCTAAGAAGCTTAGTAATCAGTGCAAGTGAAAAGCTATTGTTTTAGGAACTGAAGGTGTGACCCACCCTGACTCCAGGAGACTGTAAACAGTCCCACCTTGTGCCTCAGGGGGACTGCAAGCCATCAGGATGGTGTCTGAGCCACTGTGCTCCAGGGCAGCCCAGGGCACAGATGAAAGAATGCTGAGGCTTTTATCTGATTAACTTTTCCCCCCTGAATTCCAAACCCCTTACCTACACTTTTCTTCTTATAAAAACAGTCATTTTAAAATGGGATTTAGGACGGCCTGTCAGGGCACAAACCCACCATCTTCTCAGATCATGGCATCTGAATAAAGAGCTCAGAAAGGTTCCATCCCTGTCTGTGCTGATCGGGTCTGGTAGGTGACCGGCAGCATGAATGCCAGCTTTTCCGGTTCCATAGTGACTAACGTCAAGGCGCACACACACACACACACACACACTCACATACACCTGGTAACTTTGGTCCCAATGCCTTCTGAGAATAAATACGTCAAAACTTGAGAATGAATTTTTATTCAATTCATGACCATGCTCGACAGAGTAAAAAGGAAGAAGGAAAACCAATCTGATTTCTTATTCAGTCTGTGGCACAGCTATCAAAACTCTTACCCTGATGCATAATGCATGCGTTTTGTTGTGACCAACCCTTGTGTGTTGCTCTGTTGCTCTTTTGTTTGTTTCTCCTTCTGAACTTGAAGCAGAATGAAGGGCGGGCCTCTCTCAGAAACCCGCGTCTCTCCAGTGCCCTGCCAGCATGCAGTGCATGTGCTCGATAACTATCTGTTTAATCAAATGAAATGGAATTAAATCGCCTTCTTCAGTGATTCTTGGAGTTTTCCATTTGCAAATAAAGTGAGAATCAATAGAAAGAGATGTCCTGCCCAGAGCAGAAAGAGATCCAGGTAGGATTTGAAGCTAAATGTGCCTGATTCCAATCTACTTTCATTTCATGAAACCATTCTTTCTTGTAAGGTTATTATTCAGCACAGCCAAGTTAGTGAACTTGAAGGGCTTGACACTGCACACAGAAAACCCCTAATTTCCGCACCCCCACCTCAAACAAGAAGCCCACTTCAGACACTGATAGCAACAATTCTACCAGGGTATACAAATGTCATTCTGGGAATTTAAGGCTTTGGTTGTCTTAATGCTAATAACCCTGGGAAATCTCACACATAAATTATCAGACGCTTATCCTTTCATTTAAATGAAACCATCTCCTCCCCCTCTCCGCAGCAGCATATGTTTCATTTCTTTTAAGGGTTTAAATACCAATCACTATGAAGAAACAGATGGGGTAATGACAATCAGGAATAACAGGACACTAAGAAATGCAAATCAACTAGACACGTTCTTGGGAGAGCGCTTTTATTTCCCGTCTGCACCCTTCTCCTGTGTCTCAGAGTCCAGGTCATTAGCTGGGAAGCTTAGCACCTCTTGGAGGGAGTGCCTTGTTTCACTCTTCAAGGTAGAAGAGTTGTAAGCCATGGATGGGAACCAGAGGATAGCTATTTCGGGATCCCGGTTCTGCCCAGCAACCCCCAAGTCACCTTTTTTTACGGATATGAGATCATTAGAAATACATCTACAAATGCTTGCGTGAAATTAGATTGTTTAGAACAAAAGAAATTGTGCTTTTCAAAGGAAAACATTTTTGTGAAGATATACACCTCATTAGGCTCATCTGATTCTTTAAAACTGTTCCTTTTGGGTCAAGTGGAATGAAAAATCTTCTGTCATTCTATAACCGTAAAATTCTATGACATAACGACTCAATTTCGTATGGGATACATCGGCAGGGAAAGTCATGGGAGACTTTTCTTTAGAAGAGCTGTTCTCAAATTAAACAGGCTGGCCACGTGGGGTAGAGGGTTCGGTGTACATGGAGGTGCTCAGTCATAAATTATATCATCACTTTGCAAACACATTAGACAAGTCAGTCTTATAAAATGCTCTATGTGCTCAAAGTGTGGTTCATGGTCAGTACACTGAGAACCACCTCAGGTGTTTGTTAAAAAAGAAATCATTAAAACCTTCAGTTCAGGAATGTGCATTAAAAAAAAATTTAACAGGAAAATTCTGATTTAGTATAAAATCTGACAACTCTTAGTGCGAAGAATTAGAAGTGATAATTGAGTACCATTTTAGGCCACATTTTTTTCTGTTTCTTTGTGTTTTTTTTCTTCAAAGAATTCTGTTTGTTTGAAAGAAGTCAGAGGAAGGTATTACATTAACCGGGTTCCTGAGTTATGTGCAGAAGAAACAAATGCTGTTAAAAACAATCACAGACTCAGAGAAACCCTAGTAAAATCCAGCCTTTGCAAG
>VMDR010016423.1:0-21188 GCA_007922815.1 Macrotus californicus
TTGTTGTCCTTCTTTTGGTTGTAGGAGGAGGCACAGTGTGTCTACCTATGCCTCCATCTTGGCCGGCCCCTCAACTGTGCACTTTTAATGAGAGAAGGGCACCTTCATTTGGCACGAAAAGTTTCTCTCCACTGCTAACCACTGAAGTAGAGCTGTAGTTTGAAAGAGAGCCTATGATCTTATGTCTTGGGTTCTTTCTAATTAAAACTGTGAATGGCTAATGACCAGCCCACCAAGAGTGAGAGCTGGGTAGAGGGCAGGGTATAAGAAAGTCCACATGGAGTAACACGCCAGTGGCTGCACAAACTACTGAATACCAGGCATCATTTTCATCCAACTGAACAGCAATGGCCTCTTCCTTTTCTCATGGGAAGTGCTTTCCAAGGCTGCATAACCCAAGAAACCTGAACTTGCATGGGTCAACAACAAAAGAAAAACTATTTGTTTCTGGATAAACCCCTGAATCTGTCATCTTGTTCAGAGTATTGCACATTTCCTGGAATGTAGGACACAGCTTATCAGAGTTCTGTGCAGTTTTTGAAAGTGTGGATTTGCTATTCTCATACAATGAAGGGAAGCTCTGGTCACTCTTGATTCCACTTTTGATTATAAAAGGGCCCCCTGATGCCCTGACCCTAGGTGGATGAGGGCTTTGAAAACTGTGGAAGCATTTTAAATTATTTGTGTCTTTTCTCATGTCTTTGTTTTAATTTTACAAAAATAAATTCATCTTTTTATATTTCCATACAGCAGAGTGTCTAGATCTGTGGCCCTTAGTTTCCTCAGGTAGTTGGGGGAGGTGGGGTTCATGGACTTCTTGAATCCTATCTCCACACAGATACATACACACACATTTTTGCATTGGATTTTAAACAGCCCATGTTCTAAAATGTATTGATTTGGATAAGGAATAAAAATGGACTAGGGAGTAGTTGTTTAGGAAGATATGAGGTGTTTGAGAGGGATATCCCCTGCTATATGCTTGTTCTTTCGGCTAGTCTAATTAAATTGACATAAAACCGATTAACAGAAGAATAAAAAGATTTGATTTGCATAGAAGTGTCACAGAAATGGGACCTAAAGAAATGACCAAAGCATACAGCTTTTATGCTTTTTAGACAAAGAAACAATACATCCATGAGGAATCGACAGGACAGAGAAATTAAGGTTGGTGTGCTTAACTAGTGGGGAATCTAAGCAGAGTTTGGTCTTGAGGTAGGAAATTAGTACAGAGGTAACAAAGTTTGTTTATACAGGCTTCTCAGCTTTGAATTCCCTATCTCTGGTGATAAAAGTATCTCTCTATCTCCTGGTACAAGAAGGGTACCATTCACAGGGGACACTGACTTCCTGCTTTCTTTGGGGGACAAAGAGAGAAGGGTTAGAGTGTTCTTGCACCAGCTATTTCTCAAGTATCTTTAATTCAAAATAATCAGTATGTCATTTGGCACATTTGGGGGCAGCCTGTCCTGAGTTTCAACAGAGGATTCTTGGAAAGATAACCGAAACCTGGCATGTACTTTCATGACTCAGCTTCTTCAAGGGCCCATTAAACGTTCTAGTTGTAAGTTCTAGGAGGAGGGGAAGAAGGAAGGAGAATTGGATGGAAAGAAGACAGGAGGGAGGGGAAAGGGAGAGATGGAGGGGGAAGCAGGCAGGGAGTCAGAGGCAATCAAAGAAGTTTAACAACAAATACTGCTTATCGACTGTCTCCTCTACACCAGGCACAGAGCTAGGAACAGGCCATCAGGTAAAACACAAATGTTGTTTTTGTCCAGTGGAGTTCACAGAATAGAGAGGAAGCAAATGTGCGATCATTAGCTCCATAAAGAGATGCACAATGTCCTTGCAGAGGACGGTAGGGAACATTCAGGAAACACTTCAAAGCAGAGAAGATAGTCAGGCTTGAAATATAGCAATGATTTCAGCAGGCCAGGAGGACTGAAGTATTTCTAGACCTCTTGAATGCGTGTGGATTTGTGCCAGCCGCATGACTAAGGCCATTGTTTGGAACTCCAGTTTCGATTGGAATTACATATTAGGCTTCTGCTCTGAGGTAGGGACTGAGGGAGAAGAAGAAGCATCATTCATGGCCTGCATTCTTCATGAGCTTAGAATCTAAGGGGCAAGACAAGTTAACAACCCTGGTAAACATGGAAGAGAGAGGCCAGAGTAGGAAGGGAAGCAGGAGGTCAGGCAGGCAGACAGGAGCCTCAAGCAGGCAGTCTCTTCTGGATCCAAAGCATCAAGGGCAGAAACTGGCAGCCAAACCCAGAGATGAGGCTACACGCGTCTCAACGTCCCACCATCTGGGTTTTTTCTAACCATGAGAACCTCCATTCACTTGGTTAGCTTCTAAGGATTTTATTCTTTCCTTCCTCCTCCCATTCCCCGCCCCCCCCCAGAGCTATCATTTTTTTTAATTAAAAAATGGTATTTTTGTCTTTGCTTAACCTCTGGAAAATGTAAGTATTCTCATTGGGGATAAGAAGAGCCCTGGCTACTTTGGTTCAGTTAGCAGAAGAAATGGCAAATATTTCAAAAATACAACTGTGGTGGTTTTCCATTTAAAAAAAATTATTTCAGCTGTGTAGGGGAAAAAAAAATGTCTTTTCTTTCTACCCTTCTTAAGTTTTCAGCCAGGGCTCTAGAACAAAGGGCAGGTTAACAAGAGGAAAGCATACAAATGTATCTAATTTAAGTTTTACATGACAAGGAGTCTTCATAGGAAATGAAGACCCTATGGAGTGGTTAACACTGATTACTTTTATGCTAAGTTTGGTGAGGAGTGGACAGTCATAGAGAAATGTTGTAAGGCAAAATGATATGAGCTGAGGGTGGTAAATCGGGGAGGCTTAGCAAGGTCAGTTCATTCTGGTTAGATTTCTGGCAGTGCTCCTCTGAGAAGAAGATGCTCCTTTCCTGGAGCAGCTGGGGGTGGAGGTATAGGGACTGCTCACATGAGAGCTTATGATCTGCTTCAGAAGTTCAGAGGGTCTTTCTAGGTCCTGCCCTTTCTCAAATTCCTTCAGCTTAAAAGATTCAATACACCAAAGGGGCCATATTTGGGGAAATTTTTCAGAGCCCCTTCAGCTACTCTCCCCATCTTCTAATATATTTTATTATAATTCACATGGTTCCCTGTTCTCCTCAGTCCATGGCTCGGTTTCCTTACAAGACAGGGAAATGAATTCTTATGTCAACAGGAGGACAGCTAAGAAAGATAGAATAACAAATACTTGTCCCACTCAAGGACTGTCTGAGCTTTCACTTCTAGGAATATATTCACTGATCCATCATTCCACACCTACTTATTGAGAGCTTATGCAAAGCTAGCCACAGTTCTAGGACCTAAGGATGAAACAGAAGAGGAAAAATAGGTGAAAATTCCTCTCTAATAGATCTTACAGCCAACTGAGAGATGCACCCAAAACACAGGTAATTATTTAAAATATATATGTCAGCTGGATAACAAAAATAACAAAGAAATATAAAGGAGGGAGAAGAGGGAGGTGTAGGTAAACATTTTTCGCTTCTACACACAATGACAGCAAAACTTAAAACTAGATTACAAAATAAATATTACCCAGATTTGTCAGAAAAATCAAGCTGCATGGAAGTCCAACAACCAAGGATTTAAAGAAACCACAATCATCCAGACGGGTAGGAGGGGCAGAGACATGGAGGGTCATGGAAACACAGAGTAGCACAGAGATGCGGGGAGGCATGGAAAGGTGGGAGAAAGGGTGGTTTCATCTTCATGTGTGGTAGATGAAAATCAGGAGGGATACCTTGGGAATGAGTGATCCCAGCCCAAGATCAGACCACCCAGCTCAGGGTTCCACTGCCAGGAAGATAAGTCCCCATAACTTCTGGTTGTAAAAACTAGTGGGAGTTGGGGCAGCAGAAGAAACTGCAGGTTTCTCAGAAGATTCCTCTTGAAGAGCCCACAAAGGTCTCAGGACTTATGAAGACCACCCCTTTCTGGGATTCACCAGCAGGGCAACAACTGGAAGAGCACAAGTGGCATACAGGGAGAAGGAAAGAAAGTGAAGTGACTGACAACAGAGCAAGTGCTGGGAGAGAGCTTCCTCCCAGGCAATTTCCACAAGCCATGCAGACACATTGTCTCCTCTCTGAGCCCTCCCCCCACAAAGAGTCACAAGTGGTAAAAGGGGTTGCCCTGCCCTGGCGATTACCTAAGGCTCCTTCCCACACAATTTACAGGTGCCCTTTCTACAATAGGCCACACTGCTCTGACAGGGAGTCAAAGCAGCTCTACCTAATACACAGAAACAAACACAGGGAGGCTGCCAAATTGAACAGACAAAGCAATATGGCTCAAATGAAAGAACAGAACAAAACTTCAGGAAAAAAAACTAAATGAAATGGAGATAAGCAACCTATCAGATGCAGAGCTCAAAACACTAGTTATCAGGATTCTCAAAGAAATTATTGGGTACTGCAACAGCAAAAAAAAAAAAAGGCTCAGGCAGAAATGAAGTTTACATTAAGTGAAATAAAGAAAAATCTACAGGGAACCAACAGTGGAGAGGATGAAGCCGAGAATCAAATCAATGATTAGGAATATAAGGAAGAAAAAAGTATTCAATAAGAACAGCAAGAAGAAAAAAGAATTCCAAAAAATGAGGGTAGAATAAGGGAACTCTGGGACATCTCCAAGTGTACCAACATCTGAATCATAGAAGTGCCAGAAGGAGAAGAGAAAGAGCAAGAAATAGAAAACTTATTTGAAAAAATAATGGAAAAAATTCCCTAATTTAGTGAAAGAAATAGAGGTACAAGTCCAGGAAGCACAGAGAGCCCCAAACAAGTTGGACCCAAAGAGGACCACATCAAGACACATCATCATTAAAATGCCAAAGCTTAAAGATAAAGAGAGAATCTTAAAAGCAACAAGAGAAAAGTAGATAGTTACCTTCATAGGAGTCCCCATAAGACTGTCAGCTGATGTCTCAGGATGTACTTTGCAGGATAGAAGGAACTGGCAAGAAGTATTCAAAGTGATGAAAAGCAAGGACCTACAACCTAGATTACTCTATCCAGCAATGCTATCATTTAGAATTCAAGGACAGATAAAGTGCATCCCAGACAAGGTAAAACTAAGAGTCCATCATCACCAAGCCATTATTATATGAAATGTTAAAGGGAATTATATAAGAAAAAGAAGATCAAAACTATGAACATTAAAATGGCAACAAATTCACAACTATGAACAACTGAATCTAAAAAACAAACTAAGCAACAACCAGAACAGGAACAGAATCATAGATAGGGAGATTATTTGTAGAATTATCAGCTGGGAGGGGAAGGGGGAGAATGGGAGAAAAGGCGCAAGAATTAAAAACTACAAATTGGTAGGTACAAAATAGACAGGGGGATGTTAAGGACGGTATAGGAAATGGAGAAGTCAAAGAACTCATATGCATGATCCATGGACATGAACTAAGGGGGAATTGCTGGAAGGAATAGGGGTGCTGGGCCGAGTAGGGCAAAGGGGGAAAATTGGGACAACTGTAATAGTATTATCAATAAAATATATACATAAAAATATTTCCCGGAAAAAAAATAAGGAGGGAGGTGGCGGAGAGAATTCTGAGCTGGGGAAGAGTGGCAAATTTTACTAAAATACTCAGTAAAAGCCTCAATGAGAAAGTGGCATTTGTGCAACTGACAACGACCCTGAGAAAGACTTCCATGAGTCAACAAGGACCTCTTCTGCCTCAAGAGATGCCCCTCTCAGGAAAAGTCCCCTTTGGTATGTGCTAAAAATACCGTATACTTGTACATATAACATAAAATTGTACCAGTTTGACGAATTTTAAATACACAATTCAGTGTTGTTAATTATATACCAATGTTGTGCCACCATTACCAACATCTATTTCCTGGGTTTTCTTTGATCACTCTAAACAGAAACTTGTAACCATTAAACAATAACTCCCCATTCACCCTCAGCCCCTGATAACTTCTACTTTCTGTGTGTATGAAATTGCCTATTCTAGATCTTTTGTATAATTGTACAATATGTCCTTTTATTTCTGGATTATTTCACTTAGCATAATATTTTCAAGGTTCATCCATGCTGCAGCATGTGTCAGAATTTCCTTATTTTTATGGGTGAATATTATTCCATTGTATGTATATACCACACTTTGCCACTCATCATTCTGTTAATAGACACTTGGGTTGTTCTCCTAAGGGGCTATTGTGAATAATATTGCATTGAACATTCCTGTACAAATAGCTGTGTAATTCACTATTTTCAATTCTAGTTTATGTCCAGGAGTGGAATTGCTGAATCACAGGGTTTTTCTATATTTAGTTTTTTGAGGAGCCACTAAACTATTTTTTATAGCAGCTGTGCCTTGTACATTCCCACCAGCCTGTACAAGGGCTCCAATTTTTCCACACCCTTGTCAACATTTATTTAGTTTAGTTTTTTTTTCTTTTTAAATTATAGACATCCTAGTAGGTGTGAAGTGGAATCTCAGTGTGGTATTGATTTGCATCTCCCCGATGACAAATAATGTTGAGCATCTTTCCTTGTGCTTATTGGCCAGTTGTATTCTTCTTTGGAGAAAGACTTATGCCTCTTTTTAAATTGTGTTGTTTGTCTTCTTATTGTTGAGTTTTAGGAGTTGTTTATGTGTTCTGCCTATTAAATATTAATTGGACATATGATTTGCAAATATTTTCTATTTGGGGAGATCTTTTTAATAAAAACCATATTACAGAAGGTTAAGGAGTGAAGCAAAATGTAGTGAAGAAAGCAGAGAGCAAACTATTCTTTGAGAAATTATTTCTTTGAGAGAAAAGGCAATAAGTAGGGATGGTTTAGTTAATAAAGCTGAGGGTTGCTTAAGCATAGAAGATGGAAGGGAAGGAAGGAGACAGTGAAAAGAGATGAATTCTACAAGGGGATAATTTTAGGGGGAGGTTCCAGGGAAGGGAGTAGGTACAAGGACATAGAAGGATGAAGCTAGAAGTATGAGTCTTGTAAAGGAGTGACAGTGAAAAGTGACCTCTTTTTTACTGATTTAAAAGGCAAAGTGACTAGGCTGGGCTCCATGTCCTGTCTGCTATCTACATGAATGTGGAAAGTCAATTTAAAATAATTCAAGTCAATGTCCTCTAGAATTTATCATTTCTCCCCCATAAATTCAATATGCTTAATGAGTTGTGATTTGTCTTTAAAACAGCTTCAAAGAAAGGCATAAGCCTGTGCATGTATATTGCAAGCATGCAATCAAATGTCTTCTAGAAGGCCCTAGACTTTCTAGACCTCCAAATTACGAGGCCAAAACATTTTGCAAAGAACTGCCCCCCATTGCTCAGTGTTAATGGTGGTGATGAAGGAACATTTATTTTGATAAACTTATCCCTGTAGCTGTGTGTATTTATTCATGCTGTACTCAAGTTTGTGTGCTGAATATCCATGTTTCAAGACACAGAGTAGAAAGGCCTTGACCAGTTGTCCCTGGAAAGCCAGCCTTGCATTGCTTCTGTTCTTGTCCCCTCTTAGAGTCTGTCTTTGTCATGCTATTAAAAGACCTGAGACATCTCACAGAAACCAATTGAACTAGTTTAACCCACATTTATAAAAACTCACTTGAACACCAAATACATTGTTTTTTCTGTTTGCAACCATTAACCTCCCAAGGACCAGAATTCCAGAAAATACACTTTGGAAAATGCTCACCTGGATGAGCAATTCTTTTTCTAGAATGTCCACTTGTCATTAGTTTCATCTCACAAATCTCAAAAGAAAACCTGCTTCAGCTCCAACGATGTTTTCCTTGCTCCCTCCAAAGTTCCTTTGGTTTTTGCTTTTCGCTTTTCTCCAGGAAGCAGTTAGAGTGGCATTCTACAAATGGCATTCTGTAGAATGGGGTATCCCACTGGAAACTGAAATGCAATAAAATATATACACAGCCATAGACACACGCATACATGCACACACGGACACACATATTACTGTTGCTATTATTATTGGCTCCATTTCTTTCCACTGTACCAATCTCTAACACCGTATGGCGGTTTCATGGGCACCGTTCCATCACATGGGGTTTTTAAGCAGAGATGACTCAGTGGGGGTGTGGAAATGTGCCCCAGGGATGTGGTTAAGGCTGCAAATTGAGCCCCATCTGAACACACAGCCTAACAGCAAGGTGGTATGGCAGCAGGCTCCTAGCCCACCCGTATGTACTTACAAAGAGAAAGGGGCAGTTGGTATATAATGAGCTGGGTTGACAAGCCAATAACGTTTTTCCTGCCACTGTGATCATGAGCCCCTACTGCAATTATAATGAAATGATTCCTCAAACGTTATTAGCATGTATTAAACATGTGTGATAGTGTCAGATAGACACCATAATAACAACAGAATGTTACCAAGCACAAGTGTTTTCGTGTTTCACAAAGCACAGCACAAAACTTCTTGAAGCAATGCTTTTCCTTTCCGAGGGTACCAGCAAGTAGAAAACATAAGATTCACATCAAACAACCAGACAAGGAACCATCTATATACCACGAAAAAGACACTCCACAAAAGAAGAACCTGAGTTCCAATTTTTAAAGGAACATATTGGATTTCTTTTCTTTGGTCTAGAGTCAGAATGACATTCTGTAGGTGTGAAAATCAAAAGCTAGTGTAAGAACAAAGTACGCTTGATGGGAAAAATTTTTAGTTAACGTACTCAGAGGACAGGGAGAGTCAAGTCAATGTGAAATGGTAGGCATCTGTTAGAGCAACAATTTCCAACCAACTTACAGCACACATAATTATCTACTAAATTATCTACTAATTATCTACTAAAATACTGCAGCCCACTAAAAATATATATTTTTTGCTGATCTGACATAAAACATGTATAATTTTGATTCATTCACATAGGATGGCTATTATTGTGTTGGTTGTTATTATTGTTTTATTTGACAATCTAAGGGAAAAGAGGTCAGTGCCCCTGACTGAATTCAGTCAGGTATTGCGTGTTTTAAATCTCCTGCAGCACACTGATTGAAAATTGTTTATTGTTTGCAGTGGGCTCTGCATCACTAAGGCACTTGGGGACCTGAGTGAGGTCCTTCCTTTTATTGAATCCGTGACTCCTACAGTCTCACAGCCTTTCACTCCACGTCTGACAAAAGGAGAAATAAAAGGGAGAGTGTAAAGGACTGCATGTGAGGTTTTCATGGGCGTGGAGCCCAGAAGTTGCACATATTACTTCTACCAATATTCCTCTGACCAGAACCCAATCACATGGTCTTGCTTATTTGCAAGGGAAGCTGGGAAATGTAGTCTTCCTATGTGTCAAGGAGGAAAATGGAATGGGTTTACCTTTGCCACATAAACATAGACACGAAATTTTTTTGTCTCACTTTTTTCACCAGTGGCCAGGTCTCAAATAAAACACAATTGGGTTCATAGCCAGGTTCTCCCACTGACTAGCTATATGGCTTTGGTAAATCAACAAAATCTTTTTGAGCCTCATTCTTTGTTGCTTTTAAGTTGGAAATATAACATATACATATTTATTAATATATATATACATATATATATGAGAGTATCTAGGAAGATTAAGTAATATGAATTATATGAAGAATTTAGCATAGTTTCTGGCATAGAATAAGCACTCATTAAAGGTTATCTGTACTGTAAGATTTATTTCAGGTCTAAAGTTTATGATTTTATTTTTCTCAAATCAGTTACTGGCAAGTCAGCCCATGGCCATTGTCATACGAGAAGGGAAAGGGTCCAGGGTTGGCAAACATTTGTGTCACCACTCTCCTCTCACAGTAGCCCTTGTTAATCCATAGCCACACTTCCCCCTTTAAGATGGACAAGTCCTCAGAGTCCTTATCAACTTGGCATTAAAGTTGGTGTGAATGATGCAAACTGCCTGGCACCATGAAGTTCAGTTTTATGCTAGTAAGAGGTACGATTGAAGCTCTGGGACTAGTAACAGGTTATGATACCAGAGAGATTTGGATTTCCAAACTGAATGTAGCACAGACTACAGTAGAATGCAACATAATATCTACTTGTATGAAGTCCAGCCACAGTGCGCAGTCAGCCTTCAAAGAGACAAGAGAATGAGGGTGACTGAAGCTGATAAGGGGTTTTAATGACCAACTGCATCCCCAAATCAGAAGCTAATGAAATAAAATCAGGGTTGACAAACAGTTATTTGATTCGAGTAGTCAGAGGTCCTTAAGTAGATCACTGAATGCTATTCGTGAGCTGCGACTAGCTCAGGGACCCAGGTGAGAAAGGTGCTGCAATTGTGGGTGTTTGCAGAAAAGGCAGGTTGAGTTCCATTCTCTAGGAGCATAGCCAAAAATACAAGAAATTGGTTCATGCTTAGGCAGAAGTTGATGATCGAGGAAAAAATTTTTTAATAATAGGAATCACAAAAATATGCTTAAAACTGTATGAAAAGAACCCCAGAGACCAGAGGTCTATTTCATAATAACAGCAGAAAGAAATGGAAAAAAAGACCAAAGAGAAAACCTGCCGGTGTGCAGCCGAGTGACAAGAAGTCAGAGAAAATTAATAAGAGGCCAGACACAGTCCTCACAAACCAAAGACTCTGAGCACAGGAAGAAAAATTGCAAACTTTCTGCAAGTTGGGAAGGGTGCAGAGAACCTGTGAAAATTAGGGCAAATGATCTCAACTGAACTTTGCAAAGTAAGGAATCTACATTTCATTTTAGATTAGGACAGGCCTACAACTGAACACTCTGTGAGTCATGGGGAGAGGCTGCCCATATATAGTGGCTTTGCTAAGTCATACTTTTTCCTCTCTGGTTCCTCCTGTAACCCTAAAATCTTCTTTCCACTCTGGTAACACCTCATGGGCTGCCATCCTATTCTTCTTCCACGCTACTCAGTTGAAGGAGAGGAACACAGTGCCAGCAGTCAGAAAGCCCAAGGGTTCACATCTTAGCTCTAGTGCTTATTTTCTCCTTACAATCACTATTTCTTCACTTGCTAAGTGGGAATAATAATAAATCCCTTTAAGGCTACTAGGAGAACAAAATAGGAAAAGACATACACAGCATTTAGCCCTGTGCCTCATACTAAAAGATTCTTAATAATGACTAGCTATTGCTATTAAAAGCAGAAGAATTCCACTCAACAATTCTTCTATAGATCAGTCCCCTAAATTTTTTATTTGATTGACTTGCACAGCATTGAAAAAGTAAATTGAAAAGTCTGTTTCTGACCCATGGAGAGTAACAAGACCCACACCACTCCTCCCACCATAAGTAACTAGGAAACTGGACAAAATAAGTGAACAATGATTTCCAACATTGGACCACAGGCTGCACAAGACTGATCCTTGATAAAGGAAAACAACAGAGGTGAGACATCACTACAGGAACTGCAGATATCAAAAGAATAAAAAACTTATCAGGAAGCATTTTAGACAAATTTATGCCAATAAAGTGAACATCCTAGATAAGATAGATACATTTTTTGAAAAGACACAACTTAGAAAACAGACTTAAGAACAAATAGAAAACTTTAATAATCCTGGATCAATCTGAAAAATTGATTTCATCTTTAAAACTTCTCTCAAAAGAAAACCCAGACCTTGATGTTTTCACTGATGAATACTTCCAAACATTCAAGGAAGACATAACAACAATCCTAGGGCATTACATGGAAGAAAAACTACAGAATAATATTCTTCAGGAACATAGATGAAAAAATTCCTCAACAAAGTATTAATATCAAAGCCTGTTCTATAAAAGTAATAGCACACAAGGATGAAGTAGGAATAGGTTGGCTCCTTTTCTTATAAGGACACTGGTGGTAGTGGAATAGGGCCCACCCACATGACCTTATTTTTACTTAATCATCCCTTTAAAGACCTTATTTCAAATATCGTCACATTCTGAGGTACTGGGCATTAAGGATTCAATATATGAACTTTGAGGGAGACAATTCACCCCATACAATGACCATTGGTTTGGTATGTCTTTGTTCTACATTGCTACCAGTCCAAAACCCTACCCAGCCTCAAACACCAGATCAGACATTACCTCCACCTTGCAGTTTTTCCATATGGGCAAACCAGATAGGCTCACTCACTATTCTGAGTCTCTGTAACATTTGGTTTGTACATCTGTGAGTCTATGAATCATAGTCATTATGCATTAGAGATACTAGGGAGCTTTTCTTCTCTCTTCTCCAATATTGTAAATCTCTGCAGCCAGATAATATGTTATTTTTATTATTGTGACTCTCTTGACTACTAGCATTGTTCTGGAGCAAATAAACATCTGTGGCTGAATGAGGTGCTTCTTAGGTCAGTCTTCAAGATAGGACTCCAGGAGCCCAGGAAGTCCTCTTGCCTCCCCTCCCCTCATGTCCTAATCTACTTCATTAGTTCACTTACAGCACTGATTCTAAATCAAGGACAGCATCTTGATAAGTGCAGTGATATTTTGTTTTTTTTTTTTAAAGTAGATTCTACCTATAAATTGTGAGGACTATGGGAAGGGGGCAGGGAAGAAGGCACAAAGGAATATAAGTATTTACTGAAGACATTGTGGGACAACCTTTGTGTTCATTTGATCTTCCTGACAATGCTGTGACAATAGGCTTTATTCTCTACAGTTTGCAAAAAAGAAACCTGAGGCTCAGAAAAGTTAAGTGACGTAGCTACTAATAGTTCTTGGTAGTTAGTGGCACACCCAGAATTCCAGTGCAGACTCACCATGTCTCCAGCAGTTGACTGCATGTTGTATTTACCATGTCTACTCAACTGCGGCTCGGTTGATCTGATCATAACATAGTCTATGGCATTTGTTAGATGGGAGGCACTGTTCCTAGTGCTTTGGATACAAGTGATTCATTTCATCTGAAAAACAACTCAGTGAGATAGGCCCTATATTTCTATCACTGTTTTACCTAGGAAGAAACTGAGTCACGAAGATGTTAAGTATCTTGCCTGAGACTACTCATAAATAAAGTCCAGAACTTGACCCAGGTGGACTGAATTCAGAACAGCTCAAAGCTACTCTATGACACAGCATCATTTCACAAGCTGCCAACTTCATGTGTGTCCCCGCTGCCCCTTGATTCCTAGTCCCACTTACAAGTCCTGCTCACCAGCTGATTAACAGCCACTCTGGAGACCAGCCAGACATAGACCCAGGAGTCAGTTACACCTTTCCCACTTCATATTTCCTTCTCAAACTTTTCATAGTTCGGGCAACTACTAAAAGAAGGTGCACTAGACTCTCACTTTTCACCCTTTGGAAACACATTTCCCAGTCCACAGGCCAGCATCTCAGTCTAAGCTGGGATGCAAATTGGGTTTATTTTACTTTATTCTTTTTAAATGAAAAGTGAGTTTCACACATCTAATTAATCTCTATGGGTTGCTTTTTTGGTTTCGTTTTTATTTTTACTTTGTTGAATAGGGAAAATGTAAATTGGGGTTTTGTCCAAAAGTATATCAATTATTTACACTGCATTTTGGCAGACACTTCCCAGCTGCTGCTAAAAGGCAAGAAGACCTTTTTTTTCCCCAAATGCTTTACCTGTGGTAACTCCCTCCTATTTGTTAGCTTTGAAGAAGAAAATTGAATTTTACCAAGAAGCAATAGACATGTGTTATGAGCACCATATCTTCCCTCCTGGTTTCCATGGCTAAGGGCAGAATTTTTTTCGAAGACTCCCTTTGCTCACTTTCCCCCTATGGAGATGACATAATTTAGCTAATTGGTAACTTTGGGGAGAATAGCTGGATCAAATTCTGTTCCCCTTTTATGTTGCCTTGAATTACCTTCATGGGTAAGACAGGGAACTAACCTCAAATTTGTGTGGCTGGTTCATACCTCAAAAGACACTTTCCCTGCAGGACTTCAAACTGATTTGGGATTTAATAATTACTTAAGAAATATGTATTTCTCCTCCTTGGGAGAAAGTTCTCTTAGGCCTAAGGAATTCCATCAGAAGAATCAGTGGGGGCGGATACAGCTGCATAAAACCAGATGTCTGCTCGCATGATTTCATGGAGGCCAAACTACTGAACAGAGTCCACACGGACTGAAGCTGCCTTTGTCAAATTTCTAAATTTGGCTAGAAGGTACGAAGATCTCAGAAGACCTTCTCCAACAATAAAGCCAGCATGGAGACCAGAGCATTATCTCCCATGCAAGGTAAATGCAGAGTGCCAAAATTAAGCTCTCGTGGGATCATATCTGCCAATAGTGTTTAAGTTCATGGGTTGAGACTTTGAGACAATTGGCCGCAACTAGTTGACATCCTGGTGAGGCTAAAACTTCTCAAAGGCCCTTAAGTTTCTGGTGCCATCTTTGCCAATACTAATTGACGTAATGCAGAAGGTCTACTCTCCATTGGATTTTCCTTTCTGTTCAAGTTTTGAACAAGTTTAGAAAATAAAAGAGATAGAGAGTGAATATACTGACAAAGTTGGAGTAAATAACCAGTCCTGGAAGCCACGTGAACTTAAATGACTACTGAATTTCAGAATTAGACCTACCTACCCAGGCATATCAGTGCTGGGGCCAGTAGGTCACCCCGTCCCTTGCTCTGTAAGAGGAGCAGAGAACCCACATTAACAGTGTGTTCCTTGCAGGTAACTCCACCCTAGAGGAAGAACATGAACTAGGGTGAGCAATGCTCAGTTGCTATTCTTTCCCAGTGTAAAGGTGGAGAAGCCAGACAAAAATTCTCTCCCTCATGAGACTCAAGAGTGGGAAAATGGTATTTCCATCTACCAAAGTCCAAAATAGTCCAATTTCTTTAATTCCTATTTCAAATCAATCCATAAAGCATTTTATTGTGAGCTATGCTAAGGAGCTTGGTTCTTACACTTTAGTTTTTTGCAACTCCTGTGATTGTAGAGTGCAGAGATTTAGCATTAATACTGTCCAAAGATGAAGTGTTGCCTTTCCATGGCTTATCTCAAACAACAGGTACATCGTTTTCTATTGTTACCATTTCAGTGTAGACCATTTTAGATGGTCATGTCAGAAAAAAAGTGACTTTCTCCTACATATTGGCTGGGCAACCACAATTGTTTAAATAGCCTTCAGGTACAGGAATATGGGCAAGGAAGCAAGCGTATCATTTTTGCCCTTTGTCACTCAGGAGGGGATTTCCAAATCATCTTGTTTCCCTTCTTATTCATCTATATCCCTAGGTTTTCCATATGTATTAATTTCTCCTTTAATAACTGTGTGTTTTTACACCTTCTCAACCCCATGAGTTCCTTCCACAAGTAGACTTGTTCTATTTTTTAAAAATTTTATTGTGCTTTCATTTTAGGCTTATAAGATAAAATGAGTTATAATTTTTTTTAAAAATGCAGTTGATACAGTGAGCTTGACCTCAGTGGAGTATGTCCACAGAGCTGTGAAGCAATGACTCTTGTTCCTTTCCGTGGGAGTGATGGGTCAAGTGACAGATAGGACCATTAGTCGATGTCCATCTGGACACCTCAACCATCACACATGATGCCTGCCATAGTATTTGATAAACTGATTTTCCAATAGTGAAAAGGTTAATCAATTGAATTGCTTTAATTTTATTCCTAAGCTGGTTCTTTCCATCAGTGGGGCTTGAGGGAAGGATTAATGCATGAGAGTTTGAATTTCAAAAAACATGCCAATTTTCATCATTATAAAAGACTATGATAGGACTTTTAAAAAGATTTTATTTATTTATTTTTAGTGGGGAAGGGAGGGAGAAAAAGAGGGAGAGAAACATCAATATGCAAGAGACATATCAATCGATTGGTTGCCTCTCTCATGCCCCTAACTAGGGATCTGGCCCACACAACCCAAGCATGGGCCCTGACTGGGAATTGAACCAATGACCTTTTGGTTCACAGGCCAGCACTCAATCCACTGAGCCACATCAGTCAGGGCTATGATAGAATGTTTTAAAAACATTTTTTACAAGATGTTAACTCTCAGTAAATGTTTATCTTTAATTTTAACCTAAAAGTAAATTTCAGAAACTTTAGTCCACGTGGATTTTGCTTTTACAACACTCATTAAAAAGACTTACAGAAGTCCTCGCTAATTAAAAAAAAGATGAAATTTCTACTTCAACTCCAAGAAAAGTCTGGAGTGTTTTATTTATTATGACCCCATTTACTGACAAATCTCTAATTGGTTGAAATACAATTTAAATACATGCAGAAATTTCTACATGTCCCAAACCTTAAAAAAGATAAAGGAAAGAAGGGAAAGGAAGGGAAGAGTAGGGAAGGGAAGGAAGGGAAAGGGAAGGAACGGGGAGGCAAGGGAGGAAAGAAGGGAGAGATAAAGGAGAGGGGTTAGAGAAAAGTGTTGAAGAAGCTTCACTGACTTTCTGAACAGCATTCACAACAAACTAGAGTGAACTAGAAAAACCCGGGGTTAGGGACAATGACTGCTCCAGCAGTAGAAGATCCACATGTAAGTTAAGGCAGTTCTCCACATCTGCACAAGCCCCAGTTGACCCTTAACATGGGTTTGAACTCTGAAGGTCAAATGAAAAACAATTCACCCGTAAGCAGACCCGCACAGCTCAAACCCATGTTGTGCAAAGGTCAACTATATTATAGTAACATTAGTGAGGGTCACTGACTTCCAGTCCTTTGGAATCACCTAGAAGAAATCTCATAGTTAGGTGGACTCACATTCAGTGCTCACTCTGGACATCACCAGTCACCACAGTGCTTGCCTCTCCATCTCCCCGTCTTCTCTACTGCGGCCACATGTCTGCTCTGCTTCACCCTAGGAAGAAAATGAGCCCTGAAGAGTAGAAAAAAATAAAAATCAGTCCTTTCCACCTCCATTTGCCTCTCTGATGCTCTTCAGGCCTTTATTTTTCTCTCAGTGAGCCCATAACACATTTCACAATTCCCTATGCCAGGCCTGGAGGTCAGACCAGAGAGAAAGGACTGTCTTCAGTGACACCTTGGGCTTATCTTGCTTCACCAGGGGGCCTTCTGCATGTCACCTGCAGGAGTCGGAATCAGCTCAGACATCAGCCCCAGAGAGGTCTGAGTTCAACTCCTAGCTCTTGATTTTATTAGCTCTATAGTACACACTGCAGCCAGAGTTTTCTTTCCAAGATACAATTCTAACCAGGTGCCTGCCCTCCTTAGAACTCTTCAGTGGCTCACTATTACTTTTTGCATAAAGGCCAAATCTCACCTTCTGGCTTGCAGGCTCTGCAGATTCTGGGCCCCAAATCCCCACACCTCTCTCCTTTCACACTCAAAACCCCAACCCTCTTGTGTCTCTCTCAGTATGGTGAGCTCTTCTGCTCGACTCTAGAGAAGGGAACAACACGTGTTTCCTGCAGACAGCTGGATGATAAGTATTTTTTCCAGCTCTGTGAGCCAAGTGGTCTTGGTTACCACATATTCACCTTTGCCATTGTGATGCCAAAGCAGCCACAAATGGTACATAGATAATTGGGCATGGCTGTGTGTCAATAAAACTAGCATATGGGGGGTTGGGGACAATTGGTGGGGATACAGCTTTGACCCATGGGCTGGATTTGGCTGACTCCTGCTCTATACCTGTAGCGACGCTTTCCACCTGCCCTTCACATATCATTTTTGCTGGAATTTGATCTTTCTTGCTTGGCTTAGGGGCCACATCCTCCAAGAGTCTTCCTTTATGTCCAACTCTGGGTCACATGCCCTCTCCCCATGAGCATCCAATGCACCCTGCACTGTCACCACCAGTGGCTCACCACTCTATTTACATATTTGCATCCCTCCCCAGACTGTATGTCCCACAGGGCAGGGACTAAGTGTGTCTTGTTTACTTTATACCCAGTGCCTGCACCTAGCAGGTACTCAATAAATGATAACTCTTACGGTTTTTATCACTACCATAGGATTAAGATAAGTGGAACACTTTGGGTGAGCCTGAAAACCTAGAAACGACTTCCATCAGAAAAATCAAACTGACAGCCTCACAAAGGCAAAGTTTCCCAAATCAGGTTGCCTTGGGGTCTGCATGGAAGTGATTTTCGCTGGTCAGCAGAGACGATGGCCTGAGCCCAGAGTCAGTACTTCTCAGGCTTTGTGTGCATTCCAGCCACCTGGGAGAGCTTTAACACTTACTGGTGCTTAATTATTTGGGAGTGCAGCCTGGGATGAGAATCTTTACAGTCTCCTCAAGTCTATTAGTTCCCTGGGACTGCCACAACAATTTACCACAAATTGGGTGGCTTAGAGGAACAGGCATGTATTCTCTCAGAGTTCTGGAGGCCAGAAGTCTGAAATTAAATTGTGGGAGATTCTAGGGGAGAATCCTTCCTTACCACTCCTGGTGGGGATTAATGTTTCTTGGTATCTTGGCTTGTGGCCTTTTCAATCCAGCCTCTTCCTCTGTCTTTACATTACCTCCTCCTCTAAGTGCCTGTTCTCGAAGCGGCTCTTACAAGGATACTCATCATTGGATTTAGGGACCACTGTATAACCCAGCGTGACCTATCTCAAGACCTTAATTATGTCTGCAAAGTCTTTCACCCAAATAATGTTCTAGTATTTAGGAAAGGAACTTATCTTTTGGAGGGGCCAACATTCAATCCCAAACACTGGGTAATTCTGATTTATAGCCACTCCCTAAGTAACATGCACACATTTATAAGTGGGCTCAGACAGCTGTACCTAGACTTGAACAGGAATGGACCACTTCGTCAGCCAGGTGAGAATGATCATTTTGGAGCATCCCTTACCCTGATGAAAGAGGAATAAAGGGCTAAGGATGGGTGGTGAAGAAACACCAGGCAAGTGAAACAGAGGGAATGCAAAGCATGGATTTGATAACCAACTTCTCTCTGTTCTTTGTTCTTCACTAATCTTCCCCTTCAGAATTATTTTTCTCTTTATGTGAACTTTTTAATACCTAGATCTATTTTTCTTTCTTTCTTTCTTTCTTTCTTTCTTTCTTTCTTTCTTTCTTTCTTTCTTTCTTTCTTTCTTTCTTTCTTTCTTTCTTTCTTTCTTTCTTTCTTTCTTCTTTCTTTCTTTCTTTCCTTTTTCCTTAGTCAAAGCATTCTGTTTTACACTGAACATCTATAGTCCTATCATCTCATATTGTTTCAAAGACAACCAGGCCCTTCATTTGGGTCAGACTTTCAGACAAAGCTGTGGAAAGGTCTTTGGTATGTTTTTTGGGTAATTGAGATGTTCATAGTTATGATCAAGGAAAGGCTGCTCTTCTTTCAGACTGGCGGAGGGTGGAAAGTCAGATGTATCCCTTATATTTCATTGAAACTAGAGCTGCTTTATGCTAAGTTTGAATCCTTTGAAAGCTAAAAAAAATAGGGGAAGAAATGAAATGTGTAATTCTCATGAAATTAGAGCTCCTTCCTGCTTTTCTATTTGTTTTTCAAAAGCCACCTTATTTTTAGCTCTTATCAGAAACAACTTTGAAATCTAACAGTGATGACCATATTCTGGAAGTAGATTCTGAGGTTGGGGATGGAATGCCTGGGTACCTTTAGATTGCTCCTCTGTTGTCTTTTGGGAGCTGCACCATTAGGAGGTCTAATAATTACAGGACCAACAGCACTTCCATGGCAGCCTTTCAGCAACCTCCTTGATGGGAGCTGTCTCGTCCGTATTTATAACAACATAATAATGTGATCTTTGAAAGAGGCAGCATGATCGTGGGTTTTGTTTTGGCTGAAAAAAATAGATGCTGCATTTTTTCAGTGGAGGATGGAAAGGCTGTTGGATGCTGTTGAGATAAGAGTAGAGCGGAAAGTTATACTCATTAATGCATTCTGCAGTCTGTCTGGCATGTGGGCTAATACTCTCTGACTGCTGGCATCAACTCACTTCTGCTATTCTGGTAGAGAAAAGAGAAAAAATCCATTCTGCCCATTTTAACTTTATTGTCTCATTCTTATTCTAATCCCCCAATAAAAAGGCCAAAGCCCTTTCTGCTGATTCAAGACTTTTTGCAATCTGGAGAAAAATCCCATTTTTTTTTCCCTCCCATGTTTGATGAGACGATGAGCAACCCTGGTGGGCTAATTTACGTAACTTTTCAGGTGTTCTTACTGAAATGAGAACTGCCAAAGAAATGCGAAAAATGCTAGCACTTATCGGAAATGCAAATGTGGCATTTGTTCAGCTTAATGTGAATAGCCTTGCCCAGGCAACAACAGAAGAGACAATTAGAATGCAGTCATGGTTCCAAAAATTCACCCTTTCTTCCAACTAATATGACATTCTTTAAAAAGGAAAAAGAAAAGGAATAAAAAAGAAAAAGGGGAAATATGTGTGGTTTTGCTTCAGTTACCAACACAAAAATGCCAATTGGGTATGTGTTTTATTTTAACTAAAAAACCTGTTATTGTGCAAGCACCATCAGAACAAAGTAGCAATAAAGGAATTTTATGTCCCCGCTGCCTTCATTATGGCTGGGTTTTAAGAGCAGTGGAACACAGGTCACCCGTGTTAGGAGGGACTGTGGGTGTTAATCTCCACTGGGGACTGCCATGTTTATTGCTCATCATTTTTCAATGATTTTATGCCATCGTTTGAGAGAATAAAATAACCCTGTAGCAGGCAGGCGTGTAAATAAATTAAGCATTAAGAACCAGCAAGTTGTAATCATCTTTCTCCGAGAACGCACTAAACAGTTGCAATCAGTGAAATGGACGAGAAATTGCATTAAATTGCCCTGTCGGTTGTACAGCGTAGCAGCTGAAACAAGACTCTCAGAGTCGGGGATGTCTGAGGGAAGAGGGGAATGCAGTCGTCTTCGGGGTGTGTTTTAGAGCACAAACCCGCCCTGGGCAAATAACGTATGGGTCACTTAACCTTCCTAAGTGAAAGTATCTATTATTGATGAGCAAACAACAATGAATGAACTCTTTAGCCATATATTACCATTTGCCTCATTTAAGCATGCAAATCTCCCCGGCCTGAGAACCACGGCAAATATAAAACCAATTGTCCCCTCGTACCGTAATGCCTCTTTCCACGATGACCACTTTAATTATTCAGAGGATCCTTTTAAAAATTAAGATTGATTGGGAATAAGGGGAGAGCGTTTGATGAAGAGATGTGGATTTTTTTCCATCTGTTCTTTTTTTTTTTTTTTAAATATATTTTATTGATTATGCCATTACAGTTGTCCCATTTCCCCCCCTATATTCC
>VMDR010016424.1:8885-21285 GCA_007922815.1 Macrotus californicus
CCACATTTTTATGAGCATTGGTATATCATTATTACTTAGAGGTCTCCCAAATAACAAAATGTATTTATTTAAAATCAAATAAAATTAATTCTCTCTTGAAATCACCCTATGAGAGTTGAATTCTTTTATTAATCTAAGATATATTATCAGATCTTATTGATCTTAGTTTTCTTAATATTTTGAAACACTTTCAATTTTATTTATCTTGACATTTATTTCATTATTGTTCATCATTACTCCTAACTATTCCCAATAATATTATAAAAATAAAAGATAATAAGAAATATAATAATGAAATCACTCTGGCAAACTATTACCTATTTGTCTCATGCCTACCTGCCTTTGATTATACTGTTCTTTCTTGCCAGATGCCTTTTTTGCTTTTAACACCCATCCTAATACTTACTTTCTCCCTTCTAGCCTAATCTTCTCTGTGAAAATTTCAGTATTGTCCTCAGTTAACTATGGTGCTCCTTTCTTCCTACTAGAAAAGTGTGAAGAACTCCAGTGCAGCTACATCGTGTCCAACTGTAATTGCCTGTCTGTGTGTTGCCCTACAAGAATCTCTGTCCCTAAAGGAAAGAAACCATTTTTTTTCTGTACTTAGTCCAGCACACATAGCAGGCTTTTGATAAATACGTATTGACTGAATATGCTAAATTAATATAAACATTGCTAACAATCTGAATGAAACATCAAACAACTTTACATTAACACATGCTTCAGAAACCTTGAGCAGATGAGGTTATCAGGGGTGAATGATGAATTTCAAGTGCTTTGTGTTGTAGCCCACCCAGGGTGATCTCAATTCTAGAGCTTGTAATTCAATAAGAAGTTTAAAGAGAACATCTAAAACTTCCCAGAATCACTTTACCAGAGAGAACCACACATGTTATTTTTTTTTAAGCACGTAGTTCAAATATCCTGAACCTGAGAGTTTAAATAACCTTATACAAGATAATGTGGTTATCTCAACTTCAGGGGTTTTCCCAATATAAAAATAAAGATAGTTTTGTTATTTTTTTTAAAGACTCAGTCATGGACCAGTTTCTGAGAAAACCTTGATTTTCCTTAGAAGATGACAATTATGTTTAAAGGCTTTCTTCTATATCCTTAAATTTCAAACTTTATATTCGGCTATGCATAAATAGAAGCCCTACACCTGAGCTGTGTTTTTTATTCAACAAACCAGAAAACAAAGTGTCTTCTGAAAGTGGCTTGGCATGGACCTTTAAAATCTGCCTCAACTCTGTCATCTACCTATCTCTTATCTGTCTGTCTATCTATCTATCTATCATCTCTAAACATTTTTCTGTCACTCTCCTCCTATGAATCACTAGAATGTTATTCTCTTCCTTACTGGTTTCAATCTTGGAGAAAAATGTGCCTATACTGCTTGCATTTGACTCTCTTAATGAATTGCTTTTTAATTTGGCTCCAGTTACTGTCAGAGTCCATAATATTTAATGTTTTATAGTCATACAATTTTACCATTTTTACAATCCATTCTTTGCATCGATATTTACCAAAAATTGAAACTTGCAATTATTCCCAGTTTTTTTCTACTATAAAATGTAAGGCACAAATATGTATCTCTATGATTATTTTTTATCTTTTGCAGGAGTTGGAGTGTATGTAGTAATTTTTTAGACTATATATTCTAGACTAGATTTCTTAGCTCTAAGGACATACAAGGTCTTATAGTACTTATTATCTACTATTTGCAGGATTGCTCTCCAAATGGATTATAGCAGTGTTACATTACCATTAGCAATGGCAGTGTATATATATTGTTTAATTCTCCAAAGTCCTGCCAATTCTGGGTCTTTATTATAGTCTGTATGCCCTTGCTAATTATTTTAATATATAGTGATATGCCATAAAGTATGGTGTGAATAATTTTGTATTACATTGTCCACGTTACTATGACTTAAAACCTGGGGTTGTATGAGCTGTCAACTCTATGCAGCTATTTCTAGGGGCTTGCAGAACTGCAGATTATATCCAAAGCAAGCTTGGCAAGAATGTATATTGGGTTTACATTTTGTGATCTTCATAATTCACTTATTAGTTGTATTCATTTTGTTTTTCGGGTTCTTTAAGTTTTACACAAGCAAAAACACATTGTCTATGAAAAAAAAGTTTTAATTATTGCTTCCAAAACATGATTTTTACTTTCTATCTTCCTTGGCAGTGGGTTGGGGCCAGCTGCCCACCCTAAATGAGCTCTTTGCCCCTGCATCCATCTGGCAGGATGAGCAGAATTGGGTCCAATTCTGCCTCTGTTCTTGCAGAGTGTGCTCTCGGAACCTCGGTATTTTCTTCAGTAATGGCGGTCACAGGGCACTCAGGTCTGAGCAGGCCTTACAACATGACCCTAGAAGAGGAAGCACCAGCAGTGTGTGGTCTACAAGAGGTGGAGCAAGAGATGGGGTGCAAGGTCCATCTCCTTGGACCTGCCTGTCAAACCTGAAGAAGAGAGGAGAAAACCCTTTCAGGATGTGAACAGAGCAGAGACGAGGTGATGGTACCAATGAAAGCAAACAGGAAAGTTTCTGATAGTTCTCTGCACACGAACGTGGGTGGATGGTCCCTATCATGTCCCTGTCACATCTTCCCCGTTGCAGGCACCATGGGTCTCTGCCGTTTCTCAGAGAGGTTCTGTGGACTCTGACATCCTCTGACGTTGGCACACAATTTTTAAAAATGTAAAACTAACTTTGGTACCTTTAGTAGTATGGTTTTTAAAAAAGTAACAAGTGCAATTCACATGAATTACACATCTCAGCATGCCATTAAATGATCATCTCCAACATCATTTTAATTGGCTGAATATTATTTTCTTGTAGGGAATGAAATATGAACTTCTTAACCATAAATCTGCAGTGTTTATATGGTTTCATACATTTTCTCCAGGGTATAATAAAGATTTTTACTTGCAGTTTTGTATGCAGTGTTTCCTGTATTTTTCTCTCTCAGGATACAAAAATAATTATAAATAATGTGGAAGAGATTGCAGATGGGCTCATTAAACACTAATTCTGACTCCCTTCTAGATCCTTTTCTGCACTATGGTATCTGAGATGCTACATTTCCCAGACGCCAGGGTTCCACATTTGTCATAGATCCCATTGAGTAAAATTATTTTTGTAGGATGTGAAGATGGAAGTATAAACCTGAGGAGGTGGCCTTGGGCAAGGAGAATGGCCTTCCAAAAACAAAGTTTGTAGTGTTTATCGTTCCACTGAAAGGTCATTTTCACACACACACACACACACACACACACACACACACACACGAGAAGAATCCAATAGTAACTCAGAACCAAAATTGGAACACCTGATGTCCTCTAAGAGCTGCAGTTTTCTAATTGTCAAAATGATGATAATGGTATTTGACCCATAAATCTCCTACGGTGGAAATAAGAAATGAATAAAAAATATGTAAACATCTTGATGGATGATAGTTTAAAGATCCCTGTTTCAGTTTAGATTTTGCCACTGATTGAACTGGTACATGCTATTTAAATTCCCTGATTTTGTCCATTAATAGAAGGAAATGAAGACAAATACTTTCGGTGGTTGCTGTTTAAGCCCAGGGTTTCCACTTTACCCAGCAGGATCTCCTCACATATTGATATCAGTGCAAAGAGTTTCAGCAGGAGGCAGCTTAACTGATGAAGAATGAATCCATTCCTCTGATGTCACTCCCCACAGTCACTTCTGATCCTCTTCGTAACTTTACCTTTACTTTAACTTCAAAATCAGCTCACATGCTCACAGGAAGGCCTTTGGACTTAGCTAATTAAGATATCCCCAAAGACAAATATTCTATTTAATGAAAGATCTCAAATCATTGTTCCTTAATCAAATAGCTGGTGCAACGCATGCTGATATTCTACACAATTAAATCAATTAAGACCAGAAAGTTAGGTGGATTTTTTAAATTAGGCAAGAATCCACATTCATTTCCCTTTTATGGGCGTAGGTAAATTCATGAAAACAAACACATATAGACAAAAAACTTTAATGTAAACACTTAGTGATTTTACAGGTGTTTCTATGTTTAAACTTATTTTGAGCTTGTTGGGACTGGATGACACAAAGTGAGGTAGAGCTGGAGCGTCCTAGCTGCAACGGCACTGAATTGTGGAGCACTTGGCTTAAATGGAAAAGATTTATTACCTTGTAAAAATGGCTCCTGGGTTAGTTAAATCAGTGGACTAACAATATCACGGAGGATCCAGATTTTTTTCATTTTCCTTTTCTGACATCTTCAGGGTGTCAGTCTGATCTAACCCATGGTTACAGAACAACTGGCCAAGTCCCAGGCATTGCAGGAAGACTGTCATAAGAAAAAGAAGGCCTTGTCTTCCCCCATGGATGATAATCAGTTTTATGTGTCAATTTGGCAGGGCTACAACACCAGTTTTACCATCTAACACTACTCTAGGTATTACTATGCAGGTATTTTATAGACGTGATTATCATCTATAATCAGTTACCTTTAAAAAGGACATTATTCTGAATAATCGGAGCGGGACTCATTCAGTCAATTGAAAGTCTTCCGGAATAGACCCGAGGATTACCTGAGGAAGAAGAAATTTCACCTCTGAGCTGCGACATCAGCTCCAGCTGAGAGGTTCCAGCTTGCGCTTCCTGACAGCTGGCCCTATGGCTTTTGGATTTGCCTGGGCAGCTCTCACAATTATGAAATCTGATTCTTTGCAATCAGTCTCATATGTACATCTTGCTGGTCTATTTCTCTGATAAAACCCTGAGTGATAAACCATGGTTTGGGTTTTTTTTTTCAATCAGGAATAAAAGTTTTACCAAAGGCCACTCACAGAGGTTTTCCTGCCACATTACATTGGCAGAATTATATGAGATGTTTCTTCTGAAAATAATTTCTATAAAAGGTAAAGAACTTCCCACTTAGCAAGATTTACTCCCAGTCTCTTAGATAGGGATTGACACAAAAATGCAAGTTTTCTTAGCAAAATAATGGATAGTCATTACTGAAAGATTTAAGGCAAGAAAACTATCAGCATCCTTTCTTCATAAGCAAGGCTATAATACTGTATAACAGAAAGATGATCAACCCATGAATACTTTTGTAGTCCCAATCCAAGCTCTATCTCAAAATCTTCTTGGAATATCAGCTATGTCTTAGTACCTCTCTGGTCTTCAGTTTAATCAACAATAAAATGAAGAAGCTGAACTAAGTGAACTCCTAGCTCTTTCAAGCTTGTTCTGTGATGGAGCTGAAATTCTGTTCTTTATAAACTTGATGAAATTGAATACATACTCATGATCCAACTCATATTCTTCCTCCTGGATTAAGTCATCTATTACTGCCTGTGGAGAGCAGGACCAATAAAATGGCATTGGTCTAGTCAAGACAGCATGAAGCAAATAAAAGAAAATGGGTCACTCATGTCAACCAAGATGGCTGCCAGTCAGCCGTGACACTTTGCTTCAAAAGGAAAACTACCTAAGTTACACTGGACACACCTGGCAAAAAGACACACCTAAGATATCTGCACACATGACCTGAATAGCCATGTCTGCAGAGCAAGATCACCCATACATAGGCTCCTGAGGAATTCTTCATTTGCCATGAAGGATACCAAGCAGAACAGCCATGAATCACCCATAGGCTCCTGGAAAAATTCCCCAGTTGTCATCAGGGGTGCCAAGACACTTAGCAAGAGACTCAGAAGGGTGGAGAACACCACCTTCAAGGTATAACTGGGGCAGGCTCCAGACCACTGCTGAGACAGCCGAGCTCCACACACCAAAGTGCTGCTCCACGCTGATCCCTTGGCAACAGATGCTGGAGGCTCTGCCCTGATGGACTAAGGACTCTGTCTGTCCCACTCCCCACCTAGCTCCAGAGATCCTTTCTTGCAAGACGCTGACAGCTCTCTTGCCCACTGTGCTCTCTCCTTGACCCACAGACTGAGACTCTGAGACTTGGGTTCATTATCCCCCAATTCTCTCATGTGATGTTATTAAACTGTTTTTTTCTGGGTGATTAGTATTGTTATTAAGTTATTACATATTTGTATTAAATCTGCATTAATAGAAGCTGGGTGAACCTGCATTAATAAGATCTGAGTGAATAGGATAGTTACCTGTGTTGTCTCCCTGTTATTTCTCCATGTTGGTGTCACCTGTAGGACTGGTGGTCATACAGGTGGTTCAGCACTTTTGGTTCTTAAGGACTGGATCACACATCTGAGCAGGGACAGAAGGCTGGCTTATAGGAAAGGCTATATTGTGAACATACTCTCTCAACCCTGCCCCAGAGACAGTAAAATTCCATTCGGCATTTTCAAGTCTGTATTATCATACATATAGTGGTTCTCATAGGAGGTAGCAGCTTATGTAAAAGACTTCAGAAAACTAAGAAGAATAAAATGTAATTCCTACTTTATCATCCCATGTCTTTTTGTCTGTGATCCTCAAGATTCAGGTCAGGCTGCACTTCCAACTATCTGCTCCTATGGGTGCCTGACACATACCTTCTTCATGCCAGGCTCAGTTTTGAAGGTTAAGTTTACTTCATGTTCTTATTTTTATCCCCAACTTTTAACAGTCCTTAGAATATAGGTAGATTAATCTCTAAAATACAGTTTTTATGGCATGAAAAATCAAAGAAAGCCCTAAAATTCAGCTATTTCATTTTTAAAATTTTCTTCTCACCACTGGACACACATTTTTTCATAATTGGGTGAATTTAGATCTGTCATTAGGTTATAGTACAGGCAAATATATAATCCAAGAACAAAGCACCATTAGCCAAAGAAGTCCATCTTGCACTATCTCTGTTTAAAAAATAAGCCATTAGACACACATACAAAACACTTAAGTAAATAGCAAGATCAGTTTCTCTGTGCTGGATCCCACTAGACTATATTATGAATAATACATTGAGTAACTCCTTGTTATCTGTACAGTTTGGAAAATTATCAGAAAAAAAAGGTTGAAAACCTGTATGCCATCAAAATCTTTGTTAAAAGTAAGGCCTTTTATCAGCTGTCAAACCATGACAGCTCTTGCCATGTGGAAATTTAGGACAAAGAGCAATAATGAGTTACTAAAGCGGTGTCACTACTTGGTATTTAAACTATGCTCTTCCTGACTTGCTGAGAAAAGATGCTGCCTGTATGAAAGAAGGAGTTCCCTTTTCATGACAGAAAATGACATAAAAGAAACGGGTGATAAAATTGTGGTAGATAATTATTTTACTGGAAAGAATCTAAAATTGGAAATTCTACCATTAATTAATCATGACCCTGGGAAAATTAATCTGTATAATCTTAATTGTCCTTGTGCATAGAATGAGAATTTTGGAAATGATAATCTTCAATCTTCAATGTCCCTTTAAAACTCTTATATTTAGGGGCTTACTTACAAATTTCTATAATGAAATCTAAAAAAAGACAAGAGCAGACATTTTGTGTTGGGTTGAAGCTATCAGGAGTATATGGTCTAATTCAAAGAATGAGACCCTTATCCTTGGCCTAAATCTGAAATTATGCAAATGCCAACTATTCTTGTTTTTTTCAATTAAGGCCCTAGGATGATTTCATGTGAGGCTTTTTTTTTAAGATTTTTAAATTTTATTCTTAGAGAGAAGGGAAAGGAGGGAGAAAGAGAGGGAGAGAAACATCAATGTGTGGTTGCTTCTCGCACACCCCCTACTGGGGACCAGACCCACAACCCAGGCATGTGCCTTGACTGGGAATCGAACTGGCGACACTTTGGTTCACAGGCCCACGCTCAACCCACTGAGCTACAGCAGCCAGGCTCATGTGAGGCTTTTTAAAGATGATACTTTATGTTTTCAGAAGAAATGAACCAAGTTGAGAGAGAAGCATTAACTGGTTACCTCTCATATGCACCTCAAGTGGGGACCAAACCTGCAACCCAGGCATGTAACCTGACAGGGAATCAAACTGGCAACCTTTCACTTTGTGGAACAATGCCCAACCAACACAGCCACACCAGTCAGGGTGAAATTCACTTTAAGTATAAAGATATATTATGTTAAAAGCAAAAGGACATAAAAATATATACCCTATTAGCATCAAGCACAAAATAATTGGAATGACTATGTTTATATTGGGTAAAGCATGTTTATTAAAATATTTTCATATCATATATCTGATAAAGGACTTTTGTCCAGAATATATATAAAACTTTCTAATCTCAATAATAATAATAAAACATCAACAAGCCAATCCAATTAAAAAATAAACAAAACATTTAAATGCCTCTTAAAGAAGTTATATGAATGGGAAAGAAGCAAAATAGAAAAACGCTTAACACCATTAGCAAATAGGGTAATGCAAATTAAAACCACAAAAAGGTACTTCCACACACAGAGAAGTATGAATGAACTTTAAAAGGCCCACCGTTTCTGGTTTGAGCAAGAACATGGAGGAATTAGAACTCTCATAGTCTAACAAACGATAAGTAAAATGATCTAACCACTTTGGAAACCAGTTTGGCAACTCCTTAAAAGTTAAATATTCTCCAATCATATATCTAGCCTAACTTCTCTTAAGTATTTACTTTCTCAAAATGAAAACAAATGTTTATGCACAAACATGTACATAAATATTATAGCACCTTTATTTGTAACAGCCCCAAATTGAAAATGTCATAAATGTGCATTAAGAGGTGCGTGAATAAACTAATTGTGGTAGATCTAGCCAATGAAATACTAGGAATTCTACCATGTAATTAAATGGAATGAACTATATATAAACATATGGATGAATCTAAAAGTAATTATGCTGAGTAAGAGATACTAGTTTAAAAAATACCATGTACTATATGATTCCATTTATACAGAAGTCTTGGAAACATGAGTGTGTCTGTAATAAGAGACAGCAAGTAGCTGATGCTTGTAAATGGAGCAAAAGCAAGAGAGAGATTACAAAAGAGCATCAGAAAATTTTTCAGGTTCATATGCATTTTCATAATCTTGATCTGTGAGGTTTTCATGAATGTATACCAATGGCAAACTTACCTGTATTTCTTAAATGTAAGCAATTTGTTGTATGTCATTAAAAAAAAAGGTTGTGTGAAAATGCTTTGTACAGCTTTGTTAAACCTACTGAGGCATTCCCATACATTAAAGTACTCAACAGTAAAATTAAAAAAAAACTACATGCAATAATATGCATTTCATATCAAAAGCATTATACTAGGTTAAGAAGCTAGACCCAGAAGCTACATACTGTATGCTTTTATTTATAAAATATTCTAGAAAAGGCAGAAGTGTTGGGAGAGATAACAGATTAGTGGTTTCTAGAAATGGAAGGAGAGGGAGTCGATTGATTGCAGAGAAGCCCGAGGGAACTCCTTGAGGTGATGGAAAATTTCTGTATCTTTTCTGTAGTAGTATTTATATGAGTACACATTTAACAAAATTCTCAGAACTATGCTTCCATGAGAGCTGAATTTTACCTATGTGAATTATGCTGCTAGAAATCTGTCTTCCAGACATTCTAAGTACACATTAACAATGGCTTATTCCTTCAATTGACTACATTTATATAATCAACAATCATTCACGTGCCAGCTGCGTGGTATACACATTTAGTACATAAGATTTTTAGACACATTCATACCTTTTCTTTCGTCTTAGTGTCTGACTCTTACATAAAAACATTTTATCTTGCTGCACCTGTCACAGAGATTTGGAGCTTTGCTATATTTAAAATGATGCACTATAATTTTTCCTACTATACTGAAGAATTAAGAAAAATGTAAGCAAATATAGAAGGCTTTCATCAAATGTATATATATGTTTTATTGATTAAGCATGCACATTCTCTAAAGCAGTGTTTCCCAACCATGTTAACCCCTAATTCTCAACTCATGGAAATTTCCCTGAGCTGTGCATGTTCTAATTTGTATTACGAGAACAATAGTACCTTTTTAGGTTTCTCACATATAAAATAATATTCTAACATCACAGGACCGTGATTTTGCCTTCCCTCTTGTTGGCCCTCCACAACTGCTCTGCCTTGTTATGAATCTTGTGGACATTTGCTAATAGAAATAAAAGATGGATTTTTATAATTTCATTCTGTCTTCTGATTGGCAGCTTTTGGAATAGTTATTTTAGTTATTAGAAGTATAATAAAAAGAAAAAGAAACGCTACAAAGGTCAAGTATTCAAACCCCACTCTCTTTGCTATTCTTTCTCCAAGGAAATTAGCAACATGTCTGTTGAGATATACTCATTTTATTTTATTTTTAAGAAATTTTATTTATTTGTTTTTAGAGTGAAGGGAAGGAAGAGAGAGAGGGAGAGAAACATCAATGTGCCAGAGATACTCCCATCAGTTGCCTCTCTCACAGCCCTAACTGGGGACCTGGCCTGCAACCCAGGAATGTGCCCTGACTGGAAGTCCTGGGAATCAAACCAGCAACCTTTAAATTTACGGGCCGGTATTCAATCCACTGAGCCAAGCCAGTGAGGGTAAGGCCTGTTCATTTTAATCAGACCCTGGTGAACTTGATATTATGTTTTCAAGAGACAATAGATTGAAAAGAAGAGCAAAGGAAACTCAATTGCCTTGTTTGCCTTTCCAGAAAATAGCTCTCAAGGACTTCAATTGCATGTCCTGTCTTGTGCAAATAAGTGTTAACCAAATATAAGTTGAGTAATGGTCCCCCCAAATATTCAGGTCTGCCAGAACTGGTGACTATGTTACAGGAAAAAATTGATTTACATATGTGACTAAATTATTAATCTATAAATCATATAATTGAGAAAATCTAGAACTGTAACCTTCTTCCTGTTAATAAATTAATCTTTAGTATTTTAAACTAGTCATTGTGATGTTTCTTGAACATGCTAGGCATGCCTCTTACTCAAAGTCTGTATTTATCATCTATTTATGCATAAGAAATTACCCCAAAACTCAGTGGTTTAAAGCAACAAATTTAGATAATCTCATAGATTTTGTGGGTTAGGATTTTAAGAGTGGCTTGGTTATGTGTCTCTAGTCAGGGTTTTCTGTGACCTTGCAGTCAGAGTGTTGTCCAGGGCTTTGGTCATCTGAAAGATTGGCTAGGCCTGGGGAGTCTACTTGATGACCTGTTCGCATGGCTGCAGGCAAGAGGCCCACGTTCACTACCAAAGGGCCTCTCCCTAGGGATGTTCCTTGGTACGTCCTCGGGAGCTAACTTCACTGAGAGTGACTGATCCAAAAGGAAACCAAGACAAAGCTTTGATGTTTTTTATGACTTCATTTCAGATGTGACACATTATCACTTCTGTTTTACTCGATTCATTAGCAGCAAATTATATAGTCCAGTCCATACTAAAGAAAAAGAGAATTTAGAATCAGTTTTTGAAAAAAGCATTTGTGGATTTATTTAAATCATGACATGCCTTTGCTCTAGGTCTCCCCACCATTGAATTTCTCTCCTCTTCTGCTTGGCTCCCTCAACTTTGAAGTCTTGGCACAAATCTACCTTGTCACCGAAACCTATGATGACCCTTGCAGCAGATACCGTTGGTGCTCTGCCCAGATCCCCTCATGTTCAGTTCATTTCCTTATGCCTTTTGCCAGCTTCCCTCCTCACACCCACATCCATGACACTCTTTGGAGGATTGCTCTTATGCTACTGGCGCTGCTTTGCCATTTGCAAGACCACAAAGGGCCTGAAAGTTTACATTCTACCTTACTTCCACCAGGGTGGCCCTTAGCCAATGACTGACTGATGTCGAAGCATAATCTGGAATGCTGTCTGTCCTTCCCTCCAAGGAAATGTCCACTCCTTCTGGGGAAAATCTCTTCCTTAACAAAACCAGTTTCTTTGTGACATTGTCCTTGTCTCTCAAACAGAATTAATTGCCATCCATGCTTTTTTCTCAGTGTCACTTTGCAAGAGATGCTATTTTAGCCCTAACTGTGTCCAGGTTTCTATTTAGAGTCTTGCCTCTTTTACTATAGATTGAGCGTGAAGAAAAAAATCTAACTTGTTCGCACTTGTATTTCTAGTGCCGAGTACGATATCTATGTATATTAGATCTCAATACATGTTTGTCGACTTAATAACATTAAGGAAAAGGAAGATATGCAATATTCAAACTTCATCTTGCCAACCAAAATATGGGATGTTCTTTCAGATATTTTGTGAAAATATATTAGATTAACATTTGTGGGGGAATTAAAAAATCTGCTATGGCAATGTCTTGCCAAAAATAATTTTTATTCTTGATTTCCTCATTTTATCTATTACTGTAATTTGCAGTGCATAATGTGCACTTTTTTGCCCAAATTTTTTAGGGAAAAGTAAAGATGCACATTATACATGGATGGTATTAATTCTGTATCTATATAAATGTTTTTAATTCTTTTATTTAT
>VMDR010016425.1:0-21183 GCA_007922815.1 Macrotus californicus
AGGGCTTGGTGATGATGAACTCCTTGAACTTGACCTTATCTGGGAAGCACTTTATCTGCCCTTCCATTCTAAATGATAGCTTTGCTGGATAGAGTAATCTTGGATGTAGGTCCTTGCCTTTCATGACTTGGAATACTTCTTTCCAGCCCCTTCTTGCCTGTAAGGTTTCTTTTGAGAAATCAGCTGACAGTCTGATGGGAACTCCTTTGTAGGTAACTGTCTCCTTTTCTCTTGCTGCTTTTAAGATTCTCTCTTTATCTTTCCTCTTGGGAAGTGTAATTATGATGTGCCTTGGTGTGTTCCTCTTTGGGTCCAACTTCTTTGGAACTCTCTGAGCTTCCTGGACTTCCTGGAAGTCTATTTCCTTTGCCAAATTAGGGAAGTTCTCCTTCATTATTTGTTCAAATAAGTTTTCAATTTCTTTCTCTTCCTCTTCTCCTTCTGGCACCCCTATGATTCAGATACTGGAGCGTTTAAGGACATCCTGGAGGTTCCTAAGCCTCTCCTCATTTTTTTGAATTCTTGTTTCTTCATTGTGTTGTGGTTGAATGTTTCCTTCTTTCTTCTGGTCCACACCATTGATTTGAGTCCCACTTTTCTTCCCATCCCTGTTGGTTCCCTGTACATTTTCCTTCATTTCCCTTATTGTTGCCTTCATTTGTTTATCTAATCTGTGACCAAATTCAACCAAGTCTGTGAGCATCCTGATTACCAGTGTTTTGAACTGTGCATCTGATAGGTTGGCTATCTCTTGGTCACTTAGTTGTATTTTTTCTGGCAGTTTGATCTGTTCTCTCACTTGGGCCATTTTTGTTGTCTTGGTGCACCTGTTACGTAGTAAGGGGCAGAGCCTTAGGTGTTCACCAGGGCAGGGCAACCCACGCTGTTGCATTGTGATGCTGTTTGTGTGGGAGGGGTCCGGGAGGGAACAATGGTGCTTGCTCTGCTCTCTGCAGGTTTTCAGTGACTTTCTGCACTACCCACAGTCAAATTGGGCCCCTCTGGTGCTGACTGTGGAGCTGATTCCTGGTGGGTGGGCTTATGTACGCTCTAGGACCCTGTGGGTCTCTCCAATGAGCTCTCCTGTGAGTCCAGGAGTCCCTCCCGCTGCTGCTGCCTCTGCCCCCACAGGAGCTTTCAATCAGAGGCTCTGAGGCTTTGTTTCCCCGTGCTGGAACTCTGGGTTGCGGGGTCTGTCTCGCCGCCCAGCTGTTCCTCCTGGTTTATCTGCACAAGGGAGTGGGACTCCCGATCCTCAGCTGCTGCCTCTCCCAGTCACCGCCACCTCTCCTGGTCGCCGCCACCTCTCCCGGTCGCCCCTTCCCCGGTCCACCAGCCGCCGCCCACACGAGTCCTCTCCGGCCCATCTTGCCCCTCCTACCGGTTTGGATGAAAGTTTCTCCTTTAGTTCCTTGGTTGTTGAACTTCCATACAGTTCAATTTTCTGTCAGTTCTGGGTGTTTTTTGTTTTAAAATTTGTTTTTGTCCTTCTTTTGGTTGTACGAGGAGGCACAGTGTGTCTACCTATGCCTCCATCTTAGCCGGACTTACAAACCTGTATTTTGTTTGAGGTTAGGTTTAAGAGTGTTTACTACTGATAAATCTGACTCAATAGATTGTTTTAGGATTAAATGAGATAATGTATGAATGGCATTTATAAAAATCTCTAGCACATAGGCTCAATAAATATTTGTTGTAAATAAGAATACTTGTATTATATTTCTCTTAATATATTTTCCAGGGTGCAGTAGATTATTTTGAAGTATTTCCAGCTGTAAATATTATCCTTTAATCAGTGTCATCTTTTTGCTGGCAGTAAGAAAAAATAGACCTTTTCATTAAGTTATTAATACTCAAAAAACCCCAGGTGAACTTATTACATGCCTAATGGAGCATGACATTTACCAGTGCTAATCAGAGATACCCCCTTCCCACCACAGATCTGGTCCCTGCCTGTTCGCTGTTTAGAACCTATGACTGACCCTGTGAGGATGACCACTAGCATTTATTAAGCCCTGTATGTGCCAGAGTTTATTCTAAGCACTATACATTTAATCCTCCCAGAAACCCTCTGAGTTAGGAACTCTTATTATTATTTTTTCAGAAAGAACAAAACCTAATTCCACACACCCCATTAGTATACGGTTCGGTGGGATTTGGGCCCACTGCCTGACTCCCGAGTACGTGCCCTTTAACCACTATTCCTACAGCCTGTTTCTAAACTGATGTAAATGGAGGCTGCCCCTCACTGGATGACTGCGCCAAACCCATTTCTCTTTCTTGCTAGCTGAAAGAACTTTGATTTTGTTTCATTGTTTACCCTCCCTGTGTGTCTTAGAGAAGGTGAATCCCAACCCATTTCCATAAGTTAATTCTGGTTCATAAGCTGATCATGGTATTCCATTTCTCTTTGCCAAGAATCTGGTTAGGGAAGGGCATTTGATGAAATTCTGGCCAAGGGAATATAAGGGGATAAAGTTTCTTCACTGAGAGAAATAGACACATACGGATGTGATGCCTAGCAATGTGGCAGCATCTTGCCAACAGCCTAAAGAGAAAGCTCAAAATAAGGCATAGCAAAAACAAAGGTAGAGAAGCAAACCTAACATTCTATGTCTGGAGGTGCTCAGCCCCTGCACTTTTCTATGAGAAAGTAAGACACTCACTGTTTAGCACAGTTTGAATTGGTCTTTCTGTGTCTGGTAGCTAAAGGTATCCTAATTTGGAGCATCCCTACAGGTGTGCATTGCCATGTTTGGCAAATGTGTTACAGGTATGCTGAGACACAGATGCCTTCAGCTCTCAAGCGGTCAGGAGGGACTGGGGCAGCCAGAGTTCCAAGCCTGTTCTTTCTAGCCACAAGCAGCTTTGGTGTTTAGTCCAGAGAATTTACAGATATTTTCCATGTATATAATGAAATTAAAATTTGGGGGAAGATAAAAAGATGTTCCATATCCTATGTCTTCAGGGAAATGCAAGTTAAAACAGCAATGAGGTACACTATTAGAAAATAGGTACACCTATTAGAATGGCCAAAATACAGGACACTGATAACACCAAATGCTGGTGCAGATGTGAAGCAACAGGAACTTGCCTTCATTGCTGGCAGGACTGCAAAGTGGTACAGGCACTTTGGAAGACAGTTTGACTGTTTCTTCAAGCTAAACATACTGTTACCATAATATCCAGCAATCGTGCTCTTTGGTATTTACCAAAAGAAGTTTTTATGCCCACACAAAAACCTGCCCATGGGTATTCATAAAAGCTTTATTCGTAACTGCCAAAACTTGGAAGTAGTCAAGATGTCCTTTAGTAGGTGAATGGTTATATAAACTGCAGTGCATTCATTTAATGGAATGTTATTCATCACCAAAAAGAAATGATCTATCAAGCCATGAAAAAATGTGGAGGAACCTTAAGTGCATATTCCTAAGGTAAAGAAGCCAGTTCATACACTCTATGATTCCTATTACGTGACATTCTGTAAAAGACAGAACTGTGGAGAGAGAAAGAAGATCCATCGTTGGTTGTCTGGGGGTGGGAGATGGAGAAGGATGAATAGGGAGAGCACAGAGAGTTTTTTAGGGCTGTGTAACTATTTTGTGTGACACTGTAATGATGGATACATGTCATTATACTTTTATCCAAACCCATAGAATGTCCAGCATAAAGAGGGAACTCTGATGTAAACTGTGGACCTTGGGAGATAGTGATACATCAATATAAGGTCATCAGTTATTACAAATGTACCACTGTGGTGGGAGATGTTGATAATGGGGGGGGAGTATGCATGTGTAGAGGCAAGAGATATATGGGAAGTCTCTGTACCTTCTGTTGAAGTTTTCCTTAAACCTAAAATTGCTCTAAAAATAAAGTCTACTTAAAAAAACAGACTTCTGGTCAAGATGGAGGCATGCATAGGTACACTTTGTCTCATCACACAACCAAAAGAAGGACAACAATGAATTCAAAACAAAAACACCCTACAATTTCCAGAAAATTGAACTGTATGGAAGTCTGACAACCAAGGAGTTAAAGAAGAAACATTCATCCAGACCGGTAGGAGGGGCGGAGATGGGCAGCAGAAGTGGAGAGGACGTGGGGCAAGGCAGCGGCTGGTGGACTGGGAGGGCCCCCATTCCCATGCAGATAAACTGGGAAAAACAGCTAGGGAGTGAGACAGACTACATAACCCAGGGTTCCAGCAAAGGAAAAGAAAGCCTGAAAGCCTATGGCTATAAAAAACCTGTGGGAATTGCGATGGCAGGAGAAACTTCCACCCTCACAGAAGAGCTTGTTGGAGAGACCTACAGGGTCCTAGAATGTGCACAAGCTCACAGACCCTGGAATCAGCACCAGAGGGCCCAATTTGCTTGGGGGAAGCAGGGGAAGTGACTGAAAGCCCACCTAGAGCCGAGCAAGCAGCATTGTTCCCTTTTGGACCCCTCCCCCACATACAGCACCATAGTGCAGTGATGTGAGTTGTCCTGCCCTGGTGAATACCTAAGGCTCTGCCCCTGACAATGTAACAGGTACACTCAAGACAAAAAAAGTGGCCCAATGAAAGAACAGATCAAAACTCCCGAAAAAGAACTAAGCGACAAAAAGATAGCAACCTATCAGACGCAGAGTTCAATACACTGGTAGTCAGGATGCTCACAGAAATGGTTGAGTGTGAACACAAAATAGAGGAAGAAGTGGAGGCTAGCCAATGTGAAATAAGGAAAATTATACAGGGAACCAACAATGAAGGAAAGGGAACCAGGACTCAAATCAACAGTTTGGAGCAGAAGGAAGAAATAAACATTCAACTAGAACAGAATGAAGAAACAAGAATTCAAAAAAAATGAGAGGCTGAGGAACCTCTGGGACAACCTTAAACATCTGAATCATATGGGTGCAAAAAGTAGAAAAGGAAGAGCAAGACACTGAAAACACATTAGAAAAAATAATGAAGGAGAACTTCCCCAATCTGGCAAAGGAAATAGACTTCCAGGAAGTCCAGGAAGCTCAGAAAGTCCCAAAGAAAGTGGACCTAAGGAAGGACACACCCAGGAACACATCATCATTACATTGCCCAGGATTCAAGATAAGGAGAGAATCTTAAAAGCAGCTAGAGGAGAGAGTTACCTACAAAGGAGTGCCCATAAGACTATCAGCTAATTTCTCAAGAGAAATCTTGCAGGCAAGAAGGGGCTGGAAAGAAATATTCAAAGACATGAAAAGCAAAGACCTACTTCCAAGATTACTCTATCCAACAAAGCTATCATTTAGAATGGAAGGGCAGATAAAGTGCTTCCCAGATAAGGTCAAGTTCAAGGAGTTCATTATCACCAAGCCCTTATTATGAGAAATGTTAAAGGGATGTATTTGAGAAAAAGAAGAGCAAAACTATGAACAATAAAATGACAATAAATTCACAGGCATTGACAACTGAACCCAAAACAAAAACAAAAACAAACTAAGCAAACAACTAGAACAGGAACAGAATCACAGAAATGGGGATCACATGGAGGAGAGTTGTCATTTGGTGGGGGAGGAGAGAGAATGGGGTAAAGGTACAGGGAATAAGAAGCATAAATGGTAGGTAGAAAATAGACAGGAGGAGGTTAAGAATAGTACAGGAAATGGAGAAGCCAAAGAACTCATATATATGAACCATGGACATGAACTAAGGTCGGGGGATTGCTGGTGGAAGGGGGTTGCAGGGCAGAGAGGAATAAAAGGGAGAAAAATTGGGCTACAGTAATAGCATAATTAATAAAATATATTTAAAAAACAATAAAAAAACTAAAACCTATAGGAAAAAATCAAAATATACATATACAAAATTATTGTTAAGATGAAAATGCACCTATGGCTCTTATAATTAAATATATTGATGGAAGAGGTTGCAAAACACTCTCCTAAATGAACAAAAACACATATTAGATATGTCATGTGTCAGTGTTTGTCAGTAAAAAGAAGTATTTTAAAAAGTAAACATATGTTTCCAAGAAAACATCTCTTTTTTTTTTTTTTACTCTTTGGATCTGATGACCCTCAAGGCCCCACTCAAGTGCATTTTCCTCTGAGTGGCCTTCCCTACTTCACCAACCATTAATTGCTCCCTCTTCTGTGTCCTGTAGAAGATTTTTCATGTTTCCTTATAGCACTTAAATCTGTGTGCTTGGAAGATTGGTTTTTCAAGTCTGTCTTTGGCAGTGGAGTGTAAGCTCTTGAGTGAAAAACAGCTCTTTGTTGAGAAGAGCTGTCAGGAAGTTCAGAACCAAGCTCAACGGTAGTAGCTAAATTAACGAAATGTGCTGATCATAGAAAAATACTGCAGGTCCTAGAGTACTAATTCTCAATCTCGGCTGCTTTGTAGCAACCCATACCTGGATCCCATACCCAGACGTGATGATTGAAGCTGTGTAGGGTGTGACCCGGACACTGGTACTTCAAGGCCCCAGTGATTCTAAGGTGCAGTCAAGTGATAGCCACTGTCCTGGAGGAAGAGAGTAGCAGAGCCAGAGGGAAAGATGAGGAAGACTGTTTCGAGAACTGTGATGACAGTGGATGTAAAAATGTGCCATCATCAGAGGATTCACTAGATCCAGAGAATCCAGCAGGGAGGTTGTCACGGGAGCCCTGATGAGAGATGATGATCCCAGCAGGTGGGTGAACTCAGTGATAATAACTGAGGGCCTGGGAGATGCTTTAGGGCAGTGCTACTTTATGGTAGTGATTCTTTTATTTTAAGTATATTTTATTGATTATGCTATTACATTTGTCCCATATTTTTCTCCTGTTTATTCGCTTCTTTCCTGCAACCCCCTTTTCACCACCTGTCCCTCCCATCCTTAGTTCATGTCCATGGTCATACATATAAATTCTTTGGCTTCTCCATTTCCTGTGGTATTAACTTCCTCCTGTCTATTTTGTACCTACCATTTATGCTTCTCATTCCCTGTACCTTTACCTCCATTTCCCCTCCTCTTTCTCCCTCTGCTGATAACCTTCCATGTAATCTCCATTTCTATGATTCTGTTCCTGTTCTAGTTTTTTGTTTAGTTTGTTTTTGTTTTTGTTTTTTAGGTTCAGTTGTTGATAGTTGTGAGTTGTCATTTTACTGTTCATAGTTTTAATCTTTTTCTTAGGTAAGTCTCTTTAGCATTTCATATAGTAAGGGCTTGATGATGATGAACCCCTTTAACTTGACCTTATCTGGAAAGCACTTTATCTGCCCTTCCATTCTAAATGATAGCTTTGCTGGATAGAGTAATATTGGAAGTAGGTCCTTGCTTTTCATGTCTTTGAATACTTCTTTCCAGCTCCTTCTTGCCTGCAAAGTTTCTTTTGAGAAATTAGCTTATAGTCTTATGGGAACTCCTTTGTAGGTAATTTTCTCCTTTTCTCTTGCTGCTTTTAAGATTCTCTCCTTATCTTGAATCTTGGGCAATTTAATTATAATGTGTCTTGGTGTGTTCTTTTTTGGGTCCAACTTCTTTGGGACTCTCAGAGCTTCCTGGACTTCCTGGAAGTCTATTTCCTTTGCCAGATTGAGGAAGTACTCCATTATTTTTTCTAATGCATTTTCACTGTCTTGCTCTTCCTTGTCTCCTTCTTGCACCCCTATGATTTGGATGTTGGAACGTTTAAAGTTGTCCCAGAGGTTCCTTAGCCTCTTATTTTTTTGAATTCTTGTTTCTTCATTCTGTTCTAGTTGAATGTTTATTTCTTCCTTCTGCTCCAAATTGTTGATTTGAGTCCTGGTTTCCTTTCCTTCATTGTTGGTTCCCTGTATAATTTTCCTTATTTCACATCGCCTAGCCTTCACTTCTTCCTCTATTTTGTGTCCATAGTCAACCATTTCTGTGAGCATCGTGACTACCAGTGTATTGAACTCTGCATCTGATAGGTTGCTATCTTTTTGTCGCTTAGTTCTTTTTCGGGGGTTTGATCTATTCTTTCATTTGGGCCATATTTTTTTGTCTCAAGTGTACCTGTTACATTGTTAGGGGCAGAGCCTTAGGTATTCACCAGAGTGGGGCAACCCACATCACCGCAGTATGGTGCTGTATGTGGAGGAGGGGTCTGAGAGGGAATAATGCTGCTTGCTGGGCTCTGGGCCGACTTTCATTCCCCCCTCTACGCACAAGCAAATTGGGCCCTTTGGTGCTGATTCCTGGGTGGGTGGGTTCGTGCACATTGTAGGACCCTGTGGGTCTCTCCACCAAACTCTCCTGTGAGGCTGAGACTTTCTCCTGCCATCGCAATTCCCACAGGTTTTTTATAGCCAGAGGTTTTGAGGCTTTCTTTTCTGTGCTGGAACCCTGGATTGCATGGTCTGTATTGCTCCCCAGTTGTTCTTCCAGGGTTTTCTGCATGCAAATGTGGGACCACCTGATCTGTCAACTACTGCCTCACCCGCTGGGTCCTCGAGTTGCCTCCTTTCTGCGAGTCCTCTCCGCTGGCTGTCTGTGTCCGCCCCTCCTACCGGTCTGGATGATTTTTTTTTCTTTAACTCCTTGGTTGTCGGACTTCCATACAGTTTGATATTCTGGCAGTTGTGGTTGGTTTTTGTTTTTAAATTTGTTTTTGTCTGCCTTTTGGTTGTGTAAAGAGGCAATGTGTATCTACCTACACCTCCATCATGGCCAGAAGTCTGGTAGTGATTCTTATCCTGTGTTTCCAGTTTACCACTGGGAAGCTTTTTAAGTCATCCTCTCCTCAGGACCACATGAGTTCTCATCACTGACAACCACTGGGAAGCTTTTAAAGAAATGTAAGTACTCCACCTCAGAGATTCTGATTAAATGGATCTGGGGTGGAGTCCAGGCAATGGTAGTTTTTAATTTTGTTAAAGTTCTCCAAGTGGTTATAATGAGTAGCCAAGCTTGAGAACTACTGCCTTATAAAAATAGCAGTAGAATTTGACCTGTTTTCAATATTAGACATCGAGCAGAGATTATGCCAAGCTTCTGGACTTGAGACGTTGAGGAGAAGTTTGCTTATACCAGGGTGGTGAGAGGAGTGGTTGGAAGTTGGGCTTCGGGTAAGGGGTCGGGTGTGAAGGTAAACACTTCTTCATAAGGTTCAGTTTAAGCTGATAGTGGGGTCTGAAATTTAAGACAGTGTTTGGCTGGGTGTTACGCAGACTCACATCAGACCGGAGTGGTGAGAGCAGTTTCTCAGTGTGGCCTCCATACACTTCCCTCCTTATTCTATCAGGTGATCTGTCGGTACTTTGGCAGTTTTGAAGGATAAATGAATGGATTTATTTCATTTACATATATTTCATTAATTAGAAATAATATTCATTATTAATTTCAGAGGAATCCTGTTCTTAAGAATCTTGATCTTCTTAAAGATTGTACACGTGCTAGAAATACTGCGAGTCATGTTGTTTTGGAGGGTACTTGGTCAGCTAGGTGAAGTTTCTCAGCTGACATGTTTTATATCATTTGCCATTATTGTTCACATAAATTTCATTTATTACAATTGTTACATGCCAATTCAAAAAATGGCTCAATGGCTCAATGATGAATAGCGAAAGTAGAGTGGAATGCATCAGGTAAATATTAGCACTCATAATAATGTTAGAGCTATAAATAGTGGATAGGACATGAGTGCAAAGATAGAATGCATCTTTGTAGCTGATGAGACAAATGGTTCCATGAGCAGGATGACTTAACATTAGCAGCCAATAAAGGAAGAATGGTGATGAATATTTGAAATTAGGTTTATTTAAACTGCTGTCCATTTAACCCCACTTCACTGTATGCTGTCCTTTGTCAAATAGTGGCCTGAAGTCACTGAGTGTTTTCTGTCACTTTTAAATACAACAGAGGTAAATCTATTTTTAGTTTCTTCCAGAACAAATCTAAGATTGTGCTTTTCAAAATGAGATTAATGAATTCTTCAATGAAATTAGGAAAGTCAAAATGACTGAGACAACATTTAGAGAAAAGGGAATAGGGTGTTTGGCAAAATTTTTTCATCAAGTGGATTTTGCATAAAATCCACTGTATAAGTATGGAAAAGCAGTTACTAGCATATGTACCTGCTAGCTGATCTTTTACTTCACATTTGGGAAAAACCAGTGATTTGCAGATTATGAATCAACTCTTGGTTTATGTGCAGTATTTAAATGAGAGAAGATTGCTTGATGAATCTTTGTTCAGTGAAAACCCACATCATGAGAGAAGAATGTTCAGTTTGGTTTGGTTAGTGGTTATAAATTATGAGCCATGAAGGAGAGTGATGAAGGTAAACTGGGATCAGTAGTGACAGGTAGGAAAGGTGGAAGGACATTGCTGTACGAATAAAAGAAGTTGCACTAGAACGTGAGTAACAGCCTTATTTTATCCCCATAGAATAGTTTGTGGTCTGCACTATACATTTGATCCTGATTATAGTTGAAAGAAAGAGCGACAAGTGTGACAGTTCCTCATGAAATGAAGAAAATGGGCAGCAAGTGGCATGCTGGCAGTGAAGGTACCACGTAAAAGTTTTTGGAACATGGTATGAGTTAACATATCTTCATGACTCTGTTTAGTGTCTGTAAAGACCATCTGTATTACTTAGGTGGTTTTCTCAAATGACATGCTATTTAGGGGCTGAACATTAAGCTATTTAATGTGAAGTAGAAGAAACCCTGTTATCTTGTGGGTCTGTGAAGATGGAGACCCTTTCTTGTTTCTTACTGTGTCCCCAGTGTCTAGTGGTGTCCACAGTAGCTCAATAAATATTTATTGAATAAGTGGATCTTTACCCATTAGTCAGAGAATGAACTGATGATATATTATAGATTGTTTTAAAATCATATCCAAATGCTGCAGTATGTTTACCAAATGCAACCAAAAAGTAGATTAGGCATCTATTGCTCTCTTCCTTGATGGAACATTCAGCCCAAGTTTCTAGTTCTTGAACCTAATGTGCTTATCGATTTATGTTTGCTGAAAGAGTAAGCACTTTAAGAGGTCCTTAGTGAGGAATCCCCCCATAAGTCTAGGACAGTACTGAATGTGAATATCCAAATGTATCTGACAGAGCCACCAAATCTCTACATGTAAGGATTCACAGATAACATGTCATTACAGATACAACGTCAGACATACATTAGCTAAATACTATGAACTAGGGGTGTCAAACTCATTTTAACTGGGGGCCATATCAGCCTTGCGGTTGCCTTTGAAGGGCCAAATGTAATTTTAGGACTGTATAAATGTAACTACTCCTTAACTAGGGTCAAGGACCTCAGCATTGCCCCCGGGTAGAAACAAGGTGCCAGGCCAGATAAAACAAGGTAGAGGGCCAGGTTCGGCCCATGGCCCTTGTGTTTGCCACCTGTGCTATAAACCATGTCATCTTTCTATTGATATGAATTTACTATTTAAAATCACTTTGTAAATCATGTTTTAGTTTGTTCTTTGAGAGGAAATTTATTTTTTGTTTGCCTAGAACTGGTGAGAGGCACACTCCTGTCATCAGATACCACTGAGGAAGCGTTAGATGAAAACCTGGCAAAGGGACACATACTCCGGGTTAATAGCTTAGGATCATTCATATCCTCAAAGACGCAAGCTCTTGCTTGGAAGGCTGATACCTCAGGGTACCAGTTCTGGGTGACGCACAACAGCAGGGAGATTAATGCCCCTGTGCACAGTGGCTGTCATGTTCCACATCTGGTGCACTTGATTCAGGCCATGCTCCCATGGGCCAGCACACATGCACACCCACCCAGCACCTGCACTCAGCAAAGGGACAGCATCAATACTGGCTGCTGTCTGCAGGGTGGGTAGTGATGACTCAGGTATAAAAATTGGATAGTCTCAAAGAAAGCAAATTATTTGACCAAGTAGCTATCTACCACCAAGGATATTAAGGGGAGGCAAAGGGTAAAGGAAGGGTAGGAAGATGATAAGGGCTTTGAATATTGTGTTGAAAAGAATTGGTAAAAAGTAATCAGCTTGACATTTAAGGAAGAGCTAATCCCTATCCTTCACAGACTATTCCAAAAACCCCAAGAAGAAGGAAGACTCCCAAACTCTTTTCATGAAGCCACCATCATCCTAATCTCAAAACCAGATAAAGACACAACAAAGAAAGAAGACTGCATGTCAATATCGCTGATGAACATAAATGCTAAAATCCTCAACAAAATATTGGCAAACCTCATCCAGCAACACACTGAAAACATCATATACACCATGATCAAGTGGGATTCATCCCAGGGATGCAAGGATGGTACAATATTCACAAATCAATAAACGTAATACGTCACATAAACAAAAGCAAAGACAAAAATCACATGATCATACCAATAGATGTGGAAAAAGCATTTGATAAGGTACAGCACCCATTTATGATAAAAATATTCAGCAAAGGGAATAGAGGGAGCATTCCTCAACATAATAAAGGCCATATACGAGAAACCTACAGACAACAATCATAATCAATGGGCAAAAACTAAAAACTTTCCCACTAAGATCCGGAACGAGACAAGGTTGTCCACTTTCACCACTTCTATTCAACATAATATTGGAAGTCCTAACCACAGCAGTCAGACAAGAAAAAGAAATAAAAGGCATCCAAATTGGAAAAGAAGAAACAAAACTGTTGTTGTTTGCAGATGACATGACCGTTCACGTAGAAAATCCTATAGACTCCACCAAAAACTGCTTGACCTAATAAATGAATTTGGCAAAACAGCGGGATACAAAGTCAATATCCAGAAATCAAAGACATGTTTGTACACCCACAATGAAACATCAGAAGCAGAAATCAGGAAAAAAATCCCATTTGATGTAACAACAAGAAAACTGAAATACCTAGGAGTAAACCTAACCAAGGAGGTAAAAGACCTGTACTCAAAAAACTACACAACACTGAAGAAAGAAATTAAGGAAGACACAAACAAATGGAAACATATACCGTGTTCATGGATCAGAAGAATTAACATCATCAAAACGTTCATACTACCCAAAGTAATTTATAGCTTCAAAGCCATACCTATTAAAGTACCAATGGCATATTTCACAGATATAGAGCAAACACTTCAAAAATTTGTATGGAACCATAAACGACCCCAAATAGCTGCAGCAATTTTGAGAAAGAAGAGCAAAGTAGGAGGGGTCACAATACCTGATGTCAAAATGTATTACAAGGTCACTATAATCAAAACAGCCTGGTACTGGCATGAGAACAGATACATGGACCAATGGAACAGATTACAGAGCCCAGGAATAAACCCAAGTCTCTATGGTCAATTAATATTTGACAAAGGGGGTAGCAGCAGAAAATGGAGCAAAGATAGCCTCTTCAACAAATGGTATTGGGAGAGCTGGACAGCTACATGCAAAAAAATGAAACTCGACCACCAACTTACACCATACAAAAAAATAAATTCAAGGTAGATAAAAGATTTAAATATAAGTCGTGACACCATTGAAGTCCTAGAGAACACAGGCAGGAAAATCTCAGATATTCCATGCAGCAATATTTTCACAAGGATATAAAGGAAAGAATAAACAAATGGGATCTCATCAAAATAAAAAGCTTCTGCACAGCTAAAGAAAACAGCATGAAAATGAAAAGAGAACGAACTGTATGGGAAAACATATTTGCCAATGATGCCTCAGACAAAGGTCCAAAATATATAAAGAACTCACACAACTCCACTCTAAGAAGACAAGCAACCCAATTAAAAAATGGGCAAAGGACTTGAACAGACACTTCTCCAAGGAGGACATACAGAGGGTCCAGGGACATACGAAAAGATACTCAGCATCACTAGCCATCAGAGAGATGCAAATTAAAACCACCATGAGATAACACTTCACACCGGTCAGAATGACCATCATAAACAAAGCAACAAACAACAAATATTGGAGAGGATGTGGAGAAAAGGGAACCCTAGTGCACTGTTGGTGGGATTGTAGACTGGTGCAGCCACTGTGGAAAACAGGATGGAATTTCCTCAGAAAACTAAAAATGGAACTGCCTTTTGACCCAGCAATTCCACTGCTTGGATTATACCCTAAGAGCCCTGAAACACCAATCCAAAAGAACCTATGCACCCCAATGTTCATAGCAGCACAATTTACAATAGCCAAATGCTGGAAGCAACCTAAGTGCCCATCAGTCAATGAGTGGATCAAAAAACTATGGTACATTTACACAATGGAATTCTACGCAGCAGAGACAAAGAAGGAGATCCTACCCTTTGCAACAGCATGGATGGAACTAGAGAGCATTATGCTAAGTGAAATAAGCCAGGTGGTGAGGGACAAATACCATATGATCTCACCTTTAACTAGAACATAATCAACAAAACGAACAAGGAAGCAAAGTATAGCCAAAGACATTGAAATTGAGAACAGGCTGACAGTGATTAGAGGGGAGAAGGGAGAGGATAATGGGGGGAAAGGGTGAAGGGTTTACAGGAGCAACTATAAAGGACACGTGGACAATAACAAGGGGTGGTGAAAATGGGGGAGGGAGTCAGGGAGGGCTTGGGTGGTGAGGAGGGGTGGGGGGAAAAGACAGAAAAGTGTAGTTGAACAATAAATAAATAAATAGTTTTAAAAAATCAAGCAAATAAAAAAGTCATCAGCTTGAAATAGCTCATTATGGAATAGATTGACAGTGCTTAAAAATTAATTTGCCCTAAGAAATCAAAGATAATTTGTCACTAGCTAAGCTAGAGACACATGTCTAACGTGTAACATAGATGTGGAGAGGCAGAGAGCGCACGGCACCGGAGGAGGGTAGAGCAGACCTGAGTCTGAGTCCCAGCTCTTGTCCCTGGGAGAGATGTAGCACTTGTTGGCCTCAGTTTTGCACCTATGAAGTGGGGCAGTTGAGCTAAATGATCTCAAAATGTTATGATGAGGGAAGTGCTGCTTAATATTTCTAAATGCTTCCCAAACATGCTCTGGGCTCTCTGAGAAACATCGTTGCTCAGGAGATCTGCCTGCGTTGAAACATGCTCACCCTCCCGCCTTGGCCTCTGTCAGGACCCGGCCGTCTTGAGTCACCTCACCTAATCCCCTGGACAGTGTTTCTCTCTTGCTCTCAGCATCTAGAGTTCTCGGTTTTGCTTCCTTACAGCAGTTCTTATGATAGCCATTTCTTCAACCAGATTTTAACTGCTGTGAATTCGCCTCATGTATGTTCATCTTAAACTGCAGGGCCACATTGACAGCAGCTTTTAAAATTCCCGAATTCCTTTGGCAGGATTAATTTCCCACGACTTAATATCCTTTTCCCATCTGGAAGCTCTGAGTGGAATAATAGCAAGATGGCCGCTCTGACAAGAGAGCTGTTATCCCCGTCCTTTGGGTGAGGATACAGAGAGCATATTAAAATATATTTCTTCACAGTGTATCTCACCTCATAAATATTATTTGATGTCTTACGACGTTAAAATGAGTCATTGAAAATTTATATTTCTAGGCATCTTGTCTTATAAAATCATAGATTGTCTTAAAGCAGAGCGCGTTATCAGTCTGCCAAGTCCAGACCTTTAATATGTGAGGCAGAACCATGATCCAAAGGTAGGCTGAAAGAAGAACTCGAAAGACTTTAATCTCATAGAATATGATTCTTTAGCTGTTCTAAAACAGCTTTTGTATTATAAATTATTTAGTGTATTGTGAAAGTGAAAACAGAAAATCTCCATGGGTCCAAACACATGTTAGAGACAACATTAAGACATTGTCTGCTTTGGTTTTCACCTAAGTCCTGAGCTTTGAAGCATTTTTTCCCCTAGTCAGTTGTTTCTTTTATTTTGCTTTGTAATTATCCCATTCCTCATTGCTAATTCTTGACTTATGGAGCGTATTGTAGAGATGGTGCTAAGAATGGAGGTGCCATGTTTATCTGTGGGTGAATGGTATATGGCGCAGTACAGATGGGAATACAGGGAGGGAATAAAACCTTTCCAAATGTAAACCACTGTGTTGTAGTGACATAATGTCATGGGCTCTGCATTAGTTTCCTATGTCTGCTGTAACAAGCTGCCACAAATGTGGTGGCTGAAAATAAAGGAAATTGATTCTCTCACGGTCCTGGAGGCCAGACATCCGAAGTCAGCATGACTAGGCAGCAATCAAGCTGTGGGCAGGGCCACACTCCTTCTCCAGGCTATAAGGGAGAATCTGTTTCTTGCCTCTTCCAATTTCTGGTGGCTGCCAACATTTCTTTCTTTCTTTTTTTTAAGATTTTATTTATTTAATTTTAGAGAGGGGAAGGGAGAGAAAGATCAATGTGTGGTTGCCTCTTGCGCACCACCTAACTGGGGACCTGGCCTGCAACCCAGGCATGTGCCCTGACTGGGAATCAAACAAGCGACCCTTTGGTTTGCAGGCTGGTGCTCAATTCATTGAGCCACAGCAGCCAGGGCCCAACATTTCATGACTTGTGGCTGTACCACTTCAATCTTCAAGACCAGCATCTTCAAATTTCTCTCTGCTCTGTTTTCACACCCCCATTTCCTCTGTGTCAAGTCTCCGCCTTCTCCTCTCTCTCTCTCTTTTGTAAATGCTTATCTGAGGACATGCTTAATTGATTTCAGAGAGAGGGGAAGGGAGGGAGGGAGAGAAAAAGAGAGAAACATTGATGTGGGAGAGAAACATCTATCGGTTCCTTGTCATATGCGCCCAGCTGGGGACCAGACCCACAACCCAGGCATGTGCCCTGAGTGGGAATCAAGCTGGCAACCTTTTGGTTTATGGTGCTCCAACCAGCTGAGCCACACTGGCCAGGGCTCTGCTTCTCTCTTTTAAGGATGTTCGTGATTGCATTTAGGGCTCACGTGGGTAATTCTGGATAATTTCCTTACCTCAAGATTGTTAATCATCTCTGCAAAGCACTCCCACCTTTTGTCATAGAAGGTAACATTCAGAAGTTTCAGGAATTAGGACGAGCATTTCTTTTAAGGGAACATTTTTCAGCACATCAGACTCCATTTGTTCTAAATAAATCAACTAAACATTAAAGCTCACTATCTTCTGTATCTTCCCTCTCTCCTGTTGTCATTTGATGTTAAGAGCATACATAAATTAATTCAACAAATATTTATTTAGTACCTGCTATGTACCTACCACTAAATTCTGTAATTGCAGTGATGAACAAATAAATATGGTCCCTGTCCTCATGAGGCTCATAGTCTGGTTGGGGAGATGCCCATTTAACACACACTCAAAAATGTGATATCACAAACTGGTAAATGCTATGCAGAAGCGGCTCCCAGTGGGGTCTTAGGGAAGGTCCATCTGAAGAAATGATGTTTAAGATGAGATCTGAAGTGAGCCAGGCCAGGTGTAGAAAGAAGAGCATTTCCTGCAGAAGAATGGCCTGTGGTTGGAAGGAATTGGAACTTTGGAGGAACTGAAAGAAATTTTGATAGGACTTAAGGAGGCATCAGAAGATTGGGGTAAAACAAGATTGGGGTTATCATCAGGTATGAAACCGTGCAGGGTCTTATATAAATCTGAGTTTCATCCTAAATATATTAGGAGGACCATGGGTTTAAGGAGTGGCAGGGTAGGAATGGGGGTGGGCATGACATGATCTCATTTATGTTTTTACGTAATTACTCTGGCTTTTGGTTGGAGAATTGGATTGCCAGAAACAGGAGTGGCGGTAGTGGGATGGTGAGATCAGAGGTGTGGCCACCATCCATGCAAGAGGCAAAGGTGGCCTGGACTAGGCTGGAGCTGGCAATGGTGAAGAATATCAGAAGTGTAAGATAGGCTCTGGAGAAATGGCAGGCCTTGAGAGTTTTGTCTGAGGGGTCTTAAGGAAGTGTGATGTATCAAGGATGACTCCCAAGTTCCTGGCATAAGCAGCTAAATGGGTGGCGGTGCTGTTGATGAAGGTGGAAGGACAGCAGGAGAAGCAGATTCGGAGAAAAGATGCTGAGTTCAAGTTCATGTATGTTAACCTTTATGAAGCCACTTGACACAGGGCACACCGTAAGTAGTAGCTTCTGTTTCATTCAGTCGATTCAAAATCGTAACTGGCCTGTCAGTCAGTGGACTTAGGTTCTAGCTCTGCCAGGACGCTTTAGATAAATAACCCTCTCTGGGAGCGGGTCCTCGTCGATAAAGGGGTGGCAGTTGAACTGGATGCAGGTTGTAATCCCTTCCAGCTTTCATGTGCCTGCAGTGCTGTGCTGGTCTTTGGTCTTGACCGCCTGGAATGCTACTCTGGCCAGCTGGGCCCACTTCAGAGAGGCTGATGAGCTAGAACTCTGCGTATGGGTGGCAGTTTCTGGTGGAAGCTGACGCAGAGGGAGCTCTGGCCAAGGCAAACTGGCTAGTGAGAAGACCTCACGATGAAGGGGAAGGATGTGGTTCGAGGAGGGCAGCAGCTGTCGCTGTCGCCAAGTGAGCATGAAATTCACCAAGCCTCAGAGGAGAGTGCGGCCCAGGATGGCTGTTTATTAATTGGTGAATTCATGTGATTTGGGGCATATGGAGAAACGGTGATGTGCAGAAAAGAAGGTGAGAGAAAATCGTATTTCCTTCTTTCCTGTGCACTCCTCTTCCTGGCAGAGAGTTGTTGGGGCCAGAGTAGGTATCAGGAATCCATCATCTCCAGTGGAACTCCCTTTATTTACAGGTAAAGAAACCAAGGTCAACGACAAGTAACAAGGTGGCAGAGCCAGACCTGCATTCGGGTCTCCTCCCACCCTGTCCCTGTGTTTTACTGCTCCATCGGGCTGCCAGGGGTGATTCCCGGAAGCGGTTTGAGGCCCAGTTTTGGCAAAAGGGTCAAGTTTGGTTTCATTTGCCTTAGACCAGACCTCAGAGAAATTATTCACTCCTCCTGACCTCCAGATATAAAAACACTTTATGTAATTTGTTATATTTTGGGTTTGTCCTTAGTCAGTGTCTTATTACTCAATAGTAAACCTGACTGGACCTTGATTCCCTAGGAGGGGTCCTTCTATTTAACTGTCCTCATCAGGGCCCCTCAGTGGTCATAGCAGCACTTGCTCTTCTGAAACATGTTCAGCGTTTGAAGGCTGTGTCCAAGTCTTTCATCAGATTTGTCAGTGTTCTTCTTTTCCTCAAAGGTATTGGTTGATTTTTAAAAACTAAACAATGGCTTTGTATGTGAAAAGTAGCTGCAAAGGAACTTATTAGGAAAGTTTCTGCTTCATCCTGTGATCGTGGTTAGTTGGTGAGTAATCAAATTCCCTGGCCTCCTCTTTGGAAGCAATGACTGGTCAGTCCCTGGCTTTATTGTTATTTCACAACATAGAGGGCAGAGCACACTACCTCTGCCTGATGTTTTAATTTAAAACACCTCATCAGAGGATGTGAGCAAGACTTCGGATGTCCTTGTTGCCATAGTAGGAAGCACATTTCTCCAGAAGTCACTACTGGGCTGAAATCTGAGCAGAATCCCTAAAGAAAAGCAGAGGGCTTGAGTCTAGGACATACTTCAGAGTAGGCTCAGAGGAGTCATAAGCTATATCACGCATATGTTCAATGCAAAGCAAGGAGAATCCAGAGCAGAGATTTATCTCCTAAATGTGGCGTCAATGGTTAGGTAAGCCATCCTTTACAAGGACTCTGTTCAAGGCCTGAGATACCACATTCTGAGAAAAGGGAGGGATCTCTTTCCTGAGGCCACACATCTGGCTGACCTTCTTCCATTCTCCTTGAACATGCTGTCCTCATTACCGAGATAGTGGTTTCTCTGCTATTGGTGGTCTCCACCCTAGGGACCCCCAGCCAGTTTCCACTGCCTCTGCAGGTTCTGCCCCTCCTGCAAGGCTTACCTCAAGAACCAGCTCCTCCCTGAAATCTTCCTTTGGAACCCCAGTCCTTGCTGGCCCTTTGGTCTCTGAATTTCTCCCACAGTTGCCACCTCACTGCGCAATTGCACTTTTAGTTCTTGGCTGCCATGTGTTGTTTCCTCTGGGTGGGTGTGTTGGGAAGGAGGTGTGGGCAGTTCATGTGTTTCCTTTTTTACTTGCTAAATCATTCACTTCTTAAGGACAGGAACCCAGAATTTAATTTCTTTATATTCTCCAGTAGTATCAGGTTTAATTCTGAGGACAAATTTGTGCTCACAAGTACTTGTGTGGTCATTGAAAAGAGTTCTTAAGGTGTTTATCCGTAATAATTTAGGAGAGCATGCATGAAGTCTACTTGTGCTTGTTGCTCAAACTATTTTCAAAATCACATCACTGAGATTTGATTTGGCTACATGTGACAGAAAACTAAAAAAAAAATAGGTAAGGAAGATGTTGATTTCTTTCTCCATGTAACAGAAGGTCAGAGGTAGACAGGGCAGAGCGGGGCTCTACCCTCTTGCCGCTCTGCCACCCTAACGTGCAGTCTGTATTCTCAAGGTCAGCTGATAGTCCACAGTGGCTGTTTGAGCTCTAGCCATCATAGGCACATGTTAGGCCACAGAAAGGAGGGAGGGGGAAAGAAGAAAGCTCACACCAGCATCTTTCCAGGAGCTTTTCCAGTAGTTGATGTACAGTGATTTTTTTTTTAATTTTTATTTTTCAATTGAAGTTTACATTCAATATTATTTTATATTAGTTTCATCTTATTACTTCACATCTAGTGGTACATAGCTGCAACGGGGGCTGGAATACGTAGTCTTTATTCCAGGTGGCCATGTATGTGTTCAGTGGAAACTTGGGGATACAAAGGGGGAAAGCAGCCAGTGACTCTGACTCTGACACCCGGGATAAATTGGGCAAAGTAAGGGGCATTGAAGTAACTGAGTCTTTTTAGCTTTGTTCATCAGACCACTCATGAACTCTTCGATGAGCCACTCTTTGTATTTACCATTTGCCTGACACCATGCTAAGTGTTAGAAATAGAGCAAAGAACAAGACAGATGTGGTCTTTCCTCTCAGAAAGCTTATAATGCAAGTGGGGGAGGTAATGATAAACAGGAGAACAAACAAGTGAACAAGATAGTGTGAGATAATAGTAAGCATCAAAAAGAAAAAAATCACATGGCCTTAGTTGGTTTCAAAAATTATCCATATATTGGATATGCTTGGAGTTATAACGTGAATGAAACGTTCAGTCTTCTTCAAAGCTGTTTTGTTTTTTCTTTTGGATTGTGCCTGTAAATCTCTGAGCTTTTTAGGGGCAGGGGGAAATGCGTTGAAAATTGCTTTGCTGGACCATTCATAAGTGGATTTATTTAGACTGG
>VMDR010016426.1:0-21180 GCA_007922815.1 Macrotus californicus
GTCTACCCTCTAATTCTGAAGTAAGCTAGAAGCCACTTGAAATAAATTTTTTCTTTCTAGGGACTTTGACAGCCAGAGAAAGGCCAAGGATTTGTTTTTCACAGTTGATTATTAGCTACCTACCAGACATCTTTAAAGCCTTTCAGAATGAATTACTCTATCAAATGAAGCAGTAGGGAAGGGTCAGTGCTATTTAGCCAAAAGGCAAACAGAAAAGGTTTCCCTTTTCTGTTTGTCTTTCCATTAGGCAGCTCCAATTTCTTTTCTTACTTCAGCTGCCCATTCACACTGTAGGACTTTGAATTAGTCATTTTGCTTCCACTTTTCCTTCAGACTCAACCAGTGATTATTGGGCATCCATATGGGTAGGTCTTTTGCTGAATTATCATATACATCACCTTATCTAAAATTCAAAACAGCCCCCTGAGAGGTTTTGCAGATGGGGAAAGCGGAGCTAAAGCCACATACTTGGAAGATGACAGACAAGTTTTGAAAGCAGATCTCTCCATTCCCATTCCTCCAATTTTCCCATAACTTCTAAGTTTGGGGACTAGGGGGCATACATCTAAGACAGTCATGAGCATGCGGGCTGTCGTCATCAACTCTGAATTCCAGAGGTGACTCTGTAACCCTGTGGGGGAATGGAATTGTCACATCTGTCACTAAATGACCTTACTCAAAGAGAATTGCAGTAAATAAGCTGTCGTACAAATACACATGCAAATTAACTTGTTGTTAAATAACAACGTGAATGTATTTATTCTGTTGAAGTTGTCAGGTACTGTCTCCAATAACAGGGTAGGCATTCAAGTAAAATTTTTAGTAAAAGCTCTTTTAGAAGAAATAATGGCCTAACGAGTAATGAATTGATTACATTGCCACACTTCCAATTAGCCCATCTAATTACCATACAGCAAGGACAGGACAAATGTCATTAAAATGAGATGACCCGGGAGAAGAGGGGGCATGTGCGAACATGGCGGGTTTGTTCTATGGAGACAGAATTTTCTGTTTGTTCAACTGTCCTGCTTCGTAGGCTTTTGGGTGCTGAAGCAGAACTACCCTGTTCCTTCACTGTGTGCTGGTGACTCCACCTGGTATAATCTTTAGCAAACAGCAGAGGACAGCATCTTATAATCACAAACACAAAATAGCAAAAAGAATGAACTCAGTAGCTTCACTTAAAAATAGAGAAAATAATGGATGTGTCTATTGTGTTTCCTAATTTTAATTAACAGGCTGTAGGCTCCTCTATTCAAGCACAATGCATACTTAAGATTTGAGTCTTTATGTAAGAGATTTTTTTCACTTTCAATACTGTTAATCAGGGACCAGAATATCCTGTGGGATAATCCTATCAAATTTCCCTCTGTTGTCACACATAATGAATGACATGTGAATTAACTTCTTTAGAACAACTTCTCTGGAAAACTACTTTAATGATAAAATGCCATATTCAGTGGGAACTCACCACATGTGCTATGCTGTACAATACTCGGAGGATGCTGTATTTTAGGGCTAGAAGATATCCTAAAAGAAATCTACCCTGAAATCTGTATTTCAAAGAGTTCTATTCTTGAAATGTAGATAAAGATACTAAAGTCAAGTAGATTTACGAATTTCGAGGAGGGGGTTGTTTGTTTGGATATATCCCCTGTCCAGTGGCTATCTTCCTACCCAGATCCCACCCCGTTATGGTCATGCCTCGATGTTTTGGTCGATGACAGACGGAAATGATTTGCTCACGTCTCTATTTCCCCCCAAATCATGATTGATTTTATGAGCATTTTTTTTTGGAATTTCTAATACTGTGTATGTAGTTGAATGAATAAATGTCTATTATGACATTAAGAAATGGAAGAACCTACTTCTTTTGTCCCTTACAGAATATTTTTTTCATTGTGACACACAAAATATTAGAAAAATGAGATACTTACTGAAGTTACTAAATAGAAAATCTAATAACAATGCCACCAAACGAAATAATTTAATCAGAGAATTATACGTGTATCATTTAGCTATTGCTGTATAGTAGGCTATCCCAAAGCTTGACAGCTGAAAACTGCATTCTATTTTATTCTATTTACTATTGCTCTTGAACCTACAGGTCAGTCAGAGATTGGTTAAGTAGGTCTTTCGGTCTTGACGGGTCTCACTGATGTCTGATATAAAACAGTCTTAGCTAGGACAACGGGGCAACTCAGGTCTGTTCTATGGGTTTCTCTCTTCATCAGCTTGGCCCAAGCAAATGTCCTGACAATAGAAATTAAAGACAGCAAGCAGAAAGGCATGATTACTTTTTCAAGCTTCTGTGTAAATCGTATCTGCGGATTTCCCATTGGCTTAAGCAAATCACTTAGTTGAGCCCATTGTCAAGGAATGAGGCGAGTCATTCCACCCAGAATGGGAGGACACTGTAAAGTCTTTATGACAAAAGAGAATGAAGAATCAGGGTGGTCTTTGCCATTAGCCACAGCCTCTATCTCTTACGAGAACGAAGTTCCTTAATGATTACTGGAGTTTACAGAAAAAAACTCTCAAGGGATCATTCAATGAATAACTTATTTATTTCAACGGAATATAAACCTCTCACTATGTGCTAGGTATTATGGAAGTTATCACTAACCCCTCTGCTACCTGCATTTTCCAGATCATGTGTTGATGCTAATTCAATGGCTCACACTTCTGCCTAATTATCTCTGCTGTGTTTCTTTCCTGAGACCCCTCTCAGGTTCCTCTATGGCCTCTTTGTCACTAGTCTTTCTTTTTACCCACGCCATCCCCTCTCTAGGACTAGACAGGTTCAAAAAAGTACTGCTGTGAGAAAATTTAAGGGAAGAAGCAGAAATTGAAACATATGTTTCTTATGTACAATAACAAAAACCACAACACTGGGAAAATTAGTGGCAATGTATAGAACAAAAAGAAAGCATATTCTTAATACACAGATACTTCTTAGACACAACTTTTAGAAATAGATGAGGAAAACAAAATGAACTTACAGATGATGGGCGGGGGGGATACATTACCAGTGAATTTGCCACAGAACTGGTTGTGTTAAAGCTTATTGGTGCCCACGTCATTTAGCATGGTGCCTAGCCCTTTGGCTTCCTTATACATTTAGATTCATGGATGAATGAATTGTCCACTTGGTTAGGGAAGGAAAGTGAGTAAATAGTGAGTATGACAATTACAGGCAATGGGGATACGATACGCTCAGCATTGCTAGATGTGAGTGTGAAGAGCTGGGCAGGTGGTGGAGAGAGAAGCTACCTCTGTGTAGGACAATCCCAGAGGGCTTCACAAACAAGAAACGCACATGTGTCAAGAACTTCATGAATGTTAGTGTACCGTGGATGGATACGGGCTTGTGCATTCTGTAGCCAGAGGGCAGAAAATAAGGTGAATTCTAAGAAAATGTAACTTGTGGCCCAAAGATTGGCAGAGCGAAAGCTTAGTTAAATTGCATACTCAGCTGTGGTAGAGGTGAGCAGACCATTGGATGCCATGTGGAGATAAGAGCATCGAGATTTTAAAAAGTTATCTTAAAATGTTCTTTCTAGGAGGATATCAATCCCAATGACATCTGGTAAGAAATAGCATCAGCGAAGGGGAGCATTTCGAGGGAGGATTCTTCCTTTATGACACCCAATAGACAACATGACAAATTCTCAGAGTGACTTAAAGTAATAAGAATGATGATGGAAACAATTCTATGACAATTCGGCACCTAATTTTGAATCAATTTAGACCCTATTACATTCTAGAAATCCTTTTTAAGTGGTGACTCAAAGCACTTTTAGAGCACAATCTCCTTTATCACATGCTTTTATGGGAGATGGTATTTGTGCAGATAAACTACAATGGTATGTGTTTGTACTGTTTAAATTAGGATTCCTTGCACCGAGGAGAAAATTGCCCATAAAGGTATCTTTAAAATTCCACCAGGAATTAGTAGATGGTGTGAATCCAGTTGTGTAATTTGGGAAGACAGCTGCATTTTATCTAGCTAAATCAGCACTTGGTACTAAACAATTCCTAAAGAATGTCACTGTATTTTAGCATTAGCCATGCAGTGCAGATCCAAGAAATGATAACCTTGTTTTCCCCACCATATTACCATTGTGTTTTCAGGAAATGAAGTGCATAGATTTCAAAATTCAGTTCTCTTCACTTTGAAGATGCATTAGCACATCTGTGATTTTAGGCCTCCAGCTGATTTAGTAGAACATGATTCAAATAATGTTAGACAATCTGCATTTTTAAATGTCCAGATTTCTAACATGCACAGCATTTTTGAGAGAAGTAAATGACTGTCTAGGAGGAGATGCTTCAGATCTCAAAAAACTCTATTGTATTTACAAAGAACATGAACATGCCTTTATTGCTTGAATGAAATCATCCTTTAAATACCGAAAAGAAGCATACACAAAGAAATACTATTGGGAGTCAACTTTCAAAACAAGAGTAGCTTGGGAATGTTTTGCTTTACTAAAAAGATCTTTTTAACCCATCGACAGCTGTGTGGAGTTTATAAGGGAATGAAATATTCATAAATATTCGTGTGGCAGATGAAGGTTATGAAGTATATCTCGGAGGTGAGGTCCTACTGAACAATGTGAACAATGGCGACTGTCAAGTGACTGAGTGTTGGACATTTTACCACAACCTTCAGTTGATTGTCACCCTGAAAAGGATTCTATTAAAATTTTAAGGATTTTTATGGAAGTTCACATTTTCAGTAGGATAACAATTAGGCCACACTGCAGATGACCTGAATAGGTGTTTTACCAAAGACATGCAAGTGGCCAAAAGGAGCAATGAAAAGATACTCAGCATGACGAATCAACAGGGAAATGCACATCAAACCCCCAATGAGGTATCATCTCACACCTCTCAGAGTGGCTATTATTAAAAAGACAAGAAGTGAGTGGAGGCAAGGATGTGGAGAAAAGGGAACTCTAGCGCACTGCTGGTGGGAATGTACAGCCACTATGAAAAACAGGTAGGGCATTTTTTTTTTTAATTCAAAAGAAAATGACCATATGATCTAGCAATTCCACTTCTGGGTATACATCTGAAGAATGTGAGTTTAAGATCTTGAAAAGATATCTCTACCCCCCAGTCTTTGCAGCATCATTCACAATAGACAAGATGTAGAAACAAAGTAAAGATCTACCAGCGAATGAATAGACAAGGACAATGTATAGGTATTTAGTCATGTATATTTCAGCCATGGAAAAAAAAAAGAAAAAGAAAGTTTGTGATAACATGGATGGACCTTGAAGGCATTATCCTAAGTGAAATAAATCAGACAAAGACAAACATGGTATGATCTTGACTTATAGGTGAAAAAATAAAAAGCCAAACTCATAGAAATAGAGAGCAGAATGGTGGTTGCCAGGGGCTAAGGGGTGGGAAAAATGGGGAGACTTTGGTCAAAGGGTACACACTTCCAGTTATCAGATCAATAACTTCTAGGGATCCAATATACAACACGGTGACTATGGTTAACAAGACTGTTATATATCTGAAGTTGCTAAGAGAGTAGATGTTAAATGTTCTGATGGCACACAGACACACATGCAAAGGTAATCATGTGAGGTGATGGAGGTGACAACTAACCAGACTGTGTGAATCATTCTGCAGTGTACATGTGTATCACATCACTACACTGTAAGTTGAAGGTTAAACCTACACAATGCTGTGTGTCAACTATATCTCGTAAAGTTGTAAAAAAGTAGTCAAAGGATACAGAAAAGAATTACGCCACACTGAAATTTGATTTCTTACTTTAATGCTTATTAGTCCCTCCTCATTTCGTGATTGTTGTTCTTACTGATTTTAGCAACTACATGAAAAGACCATTGCATTTTCTCACTTTTTCTATTCTCGATTGTGTTGCTTTTACCTTTTGGGTGAAGAGGTGATAAAATTATGTTGGAACAAAGCTTATCTTTGAAGAGGACCATCCCCTTTTTTGGTGTCTTTTCCTTTTCCATTCTTCTTTATATAAGCCCAAGGCCTCAATGTTAGGTGTTTCCCTTCTCCAGAAAGAAAGATACTAAGGCAAAAAAAAATTGTTTATAGGTACTAATTAACAATTTAGCTCAGTCTAATCTAACTCATTCATTTATTTAATAATTTTGTATTAGGTACCAATTTCAGTGTGTTCTGTGTACCACATCTGGGCAAAGTATTAACAATTTTCACTATTTTTCACAGATGCTTAGAATTTTAGGAAGGCTTGGTGTATATTCAGAAAGGGGATAGGCTTCATCCCAGGCCAGAGCATGGAGCGGCACGTTTGGCACTGCGCAGACCTGAGTGTGAATTCAAAAAATATTTGTTGCTTGTGCGTTAGGAGAACTGCAAACACTTTAGGCCTGGGACTTAAGGAGAGTGTGTAGCAGAGCAGGAGATGAAATGCCAAGAAATGAACCTGCTTCTATAGAACCAGATTGAGGGGGTTTTCTGAAGAATTTGTCCAAAAGGCAACGGGGCATCATTAAAGTGATATTAAGCTAAGATGTAACACGATAAGTTTGGGATTTTCAAAGACATTACAAGGGGCAATTTGCAGATGGAGTGGAGGATGGGAGGAACAACTAGACTGAGGAGAGCAGTTAGGAGACTGGGTGGTTATGAGGACCCAAACAAACGCAGCAGCTTTGAGGGTGGAGAGCGGGAGATCAATGTAAAAAATACCAAGTGTGCAAATCTATACAGTTTTATTACTCTGCATGCTTGTTGTTTGTTCATATTTTCATTATGTGTGTTTGTGTGTACATGTGTGACATTCTATTTGCAGTCTGTACATAACTTCCAATCAAAGTAACAAAGTACTTCCTGAAAATTAAGCTCTCCAAACAGGGAATGGATTGCCTTGTAAAACTGTCATTGGAGTCAGTCAGGCATAGGCTGCAAGTTATGGTTGGGTCTTAAGTCAGGCTTAGATTAGAGAAGCGGTTCATACACACTGTCCTCAGTTAAATTTCCATTGGGGTGCCATGGCAAAATGAGATGAGCAAGGGCAATGTAGTGGCTTTGTCCTATTAATCAGTTGAGGAAAAAAAAGTAAAAATCTTCAGTTTGTGATAAATTCTTTCATATATTTTTACAGCTATAAATCCTACCTTATCTTTATTTAGCATTGTTTTAAAGTGTAAATATCTGGTGCAATAAAAATTGGAAACATTTTATTGAGCCACTGCATATTTCTTCATTTTATTTGTTTTTTGAAAGATTTTATTTGTTTATTTTTAGAGAGAAGGGAAGGGAGGAAGAAAAAGAGGGAGGGAAACATCAGTGTGTGGTTGCCTCTCACGCATCCCCTCCTGGGGACCTGGCCTGCAACCCAGGCATAAGTCCTAAATGGGAATCAAACTAACGACCCTTTGGTTTTCAGGCCATGGTCAATCCACTGAGCCACACCAGCCAGGGTTATTTCTTCATTTTAGTGACATGAAAGGTATCAACTCTGGGACCTGCTGGACTGATGGACTTTTAGGGCCCTTTGGACTCTTAAATTTTATGCTTTTATCAGAATATGTCTGCCTAGAGAAGTGCTCTCATGCAGATCAACAGAATGGTGTGCTTGACATTATTCAACCTTTCGTAAGACAAATCAGTTGTCTCAGACTACAACTGCGGATAATGCTCCCTAAGTTTCAAGGACAGCCTTTTTAGAGAGCAAAATTCTAAAGTGAAATTGATGACATCTTACAAACGTTTGCTCAAGTGTTCCTTTCACAGCAAAATATAACATTGAAAAACACGTTATAAACCAAATTACCAGCATCACTCACCAAAGTCGACTATTTTGGAGGACCCCACATACAGACCTGTGTCAAGGCATTTTTCATGTGTAACTTCAGGGTCCCCAGGGGCCTGGCTGTTCAGATTCTCATCCCTTCAGGTGCTGCTGACAAGCAATGCCATAAACTAAGCTTCAAGTCACAGAAGGGGGTCTCTAAGTGCCTGCACAGTGAAATGCTACAGGATTTCAAATGGAAATGACATGAATTAATTTCCTGAGAAGAACAAAAAAGAGAAGGAAAATCAAGAAAAAAGATCTTGTAACACAATATGTAGATTAATGGCACCCACTGATTGATTGAAGTGTCAAAAATGTGCCTTTCAGATACAAATGAAGCTACTGAAAGAGTTTTGGGCTCTTCAGCCTCTTCTATTCATCTGAAATATTAACTGATAAAAATCAAGGAAAAATTATGTACTTCTTTGTTTTTTTGTTTGTTTGTTTCTGTTTTCTTTTTGGGGATCTGCCCCAAAAGCTAACCATTTGAGCAGTAGCCACTGGGGAAACTAGGGTTAAGATCCACCCAAAGGTATCTCATTGTACCGGAAAGTTCCTTATACTGACGTATGAAATCCTACTGTGCCTGGCATCGGCCTCCTGGCAACCATTCTGCCACCTGTCTTACATCACCTGCTCTTGCCCCTTAGCTTTTCCAGCCGTCGGACCTTCTCTCTTTGACAATAGGGTCTTGGCAACAGCTGCTCCCTAAGCCTGGCATATTACCCCCTTTGCAGGCACTGATCTTTCTGATCTTCTAAGACAAGCCATCTTTTCCAAGCAGCTGAAGGGGCCCAGTGCTTATCACATGAACACGTTTTAAATCTTGTGCACAACAATGATCTGATTGTCTATTTTTTTAAAATATTTGTGGAGTTGTCTACCTCTGCATGAATATGTTCTTTATGAGTGCAGGGGCCTTGCTGTTCTTGCTCATGGCCCGATTTTCTACTCTGAATCCACAGAGAAGATTCTGAATTCAAATGTTTGACAGAAAAGCTAAAAAGGTAAAAGTTAGATTTGGAAGCCAAATATAGCATTGGGAAAAAGTCAAAGTTGAAGGTTGAGAAGGAGGCATGCTGTTCCTTCCCAAGTATTCTTCGGTCACCCTTAGGTAGGGCTTAATTAAATGATGACAATGTATCCACTCTTATCTACATCTTGTCAAGTACAAAAAGAAAAGGAAGAATTTGTATACTAACTTTTAGCCATATATATTTTGGCTAAAAGTTGGACACCTGAGTCCAATAGCTGGGTTTTAATATTGGCTCCACTCCCTCCAAGCTGTGTGACTTTGGGGAGGTCACTTAACCTCTCTATGACTCAAAGACTTTATCTATCACTGGCCACATCTCTCCCACACAGTTATGAGAATTGAAATGAAATAATGCATGTGAAGTAGCACAGATGCTGGCTTCAAATGAGTACTCATTAAGTATTAGTGTTATCTTCTATTATTAATAAATATATTAAATCCAGCTTTCAGTTACTTTGGGTCCTCTCTCCTTTTCCACATGTTGTTAGCTGGCCAGTCAGGTCTTTTTTTTTGGCTATCCCTTCATAATTCAGCAAATGTGCCAAAGAAAACAGAACCTCACTCTTTGGGAAAGTTTTCCTGGCTATCTGATTCAGCCATCATGCCTGGCTAGAGGTTGAAGTTACCTTCACCTGTACAAATACATAGCAAAATGAATGTTAAAACTGTTTTTTGGAAGCATATCAAAGGAAATGTCATTTTGTCCTTTCCTACATTAGTTGTTGTATCTTTAAAAAAGGTCAAACTTATCTTCTCTTTAAGTGTCTAAAGAAATCTTAAAATGTGGCATGCACTTGAACTAACTGCCTTACCTTTCGGGGTCTCAGCTTGCCTATTTTAAGGAAACATAATAAATCCTAACATGGCAGGCATTCACTTTGTGGTAGTGAGGTGAAAACTGATTTCTCACGTTCAAAACCAGAGTCATCTTCAGAACTTCCCCTGAACACACCCACAGATTCATCCACTCGTCAGTCTCTATAATTCCTGTGTGGGTCACATTTTCGTGTGTCCCTTTCTGTGCACTTCACATGCTTTCCCTCCAGCTCAGACTCTGAACACTCTGCCCTAATCCCAGACCATCTCTCAGTCCCTGGTCTTTCCTTCTTTCAGTGAACCCCACTCAAAGCTGATACATTGCTAGAAACACCAGCTGCCATTCAAAGCAGCAAGAAGCATCCATTGAGTGCTAACTATGTGGCAGGCCTGGTACCAAGCACTTGATATGCATAATCATTTAGCTATAGCTCCAAAAATTGACATGTCCAAGTTCAGAGAATCTCATTGATTATATCCGTGTTCCTCACTCTCTAAAATGTGTCGCTAACCTTGCTCGGTCATTTAGTATGTTGGGCAAGAGTTGTAATCTCAAAAGACCCCAACTTCCTGTTCTGTAACATACAGAAAATAATACCACAGCCTTATAATATTATTGCAGGGTTTCTCATTTGTAGTATAGTTGGCATCTTGGCTCAGATATTTCTTTGGGGGGGGGAGGGGGGATGTTCTATGCATTGCAGAATGCTTAGCAGCATCCCTGTAACCCACTAGATGGCAGTCTTCCCTTCTCCCCTTTCCCTCCCCCACCCCCACCCCTCCCACCCCCACTTTGAAGACTGAAGTGTCTCCAGGTATTGCTTCATTAACCCCTCACTGCAAACATGTTGAAAACTAGTATTAGGATGAATATTAGAAACTTTTATGTGCTGGGCGTAAACAATCCTTTTCAGTTCCTTAGTTCTTGGGACCATCATGTGTGCTCCTTGTTCTCCAGCATAACCAGAAGACTTGTGGCTCCCAAGACTATCCGAGGTTCCCCTGCCTCCTCACTTTGTGGTTAATTCCACTGCAACAGCTCTCCTGCCCTCCTTGAGCCTTGCAAATTCTTACTCCATTATACTTCTCCTACCAGAAATTTCCCGTGAGTCTTCCCAATGGCGTAAGTATTTCTCCCTCTAAATACTTTTACCATAATTGTTTGTACTTCACTCATGACCTTTACATTCTGCCACGTTGTGTAGTTATTGGTGTAATTGTATCATCTCTCATATTGGGACTCAAAGCTCCATGAGAGTGAAATTCTCGTGTGTTCTGTCTTTAGCTGCCATAGAAGTGAGCACAGTTTGTGGTGTATATTAGTTGCTCATTAAGTGTTTGTTAAATTAAGTTTGGGACACAAAAGAAATAAATGACTCATTAAAAGGCAGTGTCTATGAATGTTAAGTAAAGTAAAAAAACATTACAGAATAAAAAAAGTAAAATCCACTTTGTTGAAATAATCAGATAATTGAGCCAGTAGGGGTTTATTGTTTAAATTATTCATGCTACTGCCTTTAGTTCTCTGCTTCTCTTTGCACATATAGAAACAGCTGAGAAAGAATTATAGCTGTCATTTGAAAACTATTAAGTGATTTGCCTATTGATGGAATCTGTATTCTTTTGCTAGAAACAGAATTTATCAAACGAAGAAGATGCAAGCAAATCTACATTATTGCTTTCTTCACCAACAGGGAGGGCCAAGCAGGCAACTGCCAGTGGGAATGATGCAAGTTCCAAGTGAAAATGAACTTTTCTCCCTAATTCTACCTGCGGTCTTGGAAAAGGGAGTCCTGCCCGCCTCCCCCCACACAAACTTATTTACTATCATAAGTGACATTTCCTGCTCTCTAAGGAGTTAAAATCTAGACAAGCTTATACTCAGCCACCGTTATGTGATACAGTTGTGATAAAGTAGCAAAGATTTTGATCTCCTCTTTGGGAAACATGAATTAAAGACTCAGCATCACCACTTAATACCATGGTGACTATGCTAGGCTGAATAATGGCCCCCCAAAGATGTCCACATCCTAATCCCCAGTCCTGTGGATATGTTACTTTATGTGGAAAATGGGACCTTGCAGGTGTAAATGATTCAAGATTTTGTGATGGAGAGATTATCCTGGATTATCTAGCTGGGCCCAGTGCAATCACGATGTCCTTACAAGAGGAAAGAAAAGAATATTAACTTTTCTTTCCCAGTTTGATCACGTAAGACATTAGAATAAAAATAGTACCAGCCTCACAGGGTTGCTTTCAGGGTTGAATGGATATGAAGTATTAATATAGGCAAAGGTAATATATGTAAAATATTTGTCACATGCAAACATAACTTTTGCCACTCCTATCATTATTTGTAACAGTTTTATTGTGATATAATTCACATGTCATACAATTCACTCATTTAAGTGTACAAATCAGTGATTTTAGTGTATTCACAGTTGTGCAAACATGCCACACTCTTGTTTTAGAATATTCTGCTCACCTCAAAAAGAAAAGCCCTACCCATTAGTGGTCATTCCCCATTCTACTCACCCTGCCTTAAGCCACTGCTGATTTACTTTCTGTTTCTATAGATTTGCTATTCTGTATTCAAACTGATGTGGAACTATATCCACATCATTCATATTCAACATTTCCTATAAATGAAATCATAGCATATGTAATGATTTGTGTCTGGTTTGTTTTATGGAGCACAACATTTTCAATGTCCATCTATGTTAAAGGACATACCAGCATTTCATTCCTTTTTATTACAAAATAATATTCCTTTGTTTGGATATACTACATTTTATTCAAGTTATTATTATGGCCTGATAGACTATTTTTGTCTGTAGACAAGGGAGAAGGAAGGGGCAGAGGTATGATTCCAACGGGTGTGCAGGTTCCTAGAAGAAGTGGGGAAGTATCGTTGACTAGAGAAGGGAAGGGGTGGTTTGGAAGGAAGCTGAAAATTGAGTGCCAGAGGCTCATATTCTTCCTAGGGATGGCCCTGCCTAGGGTTCAAGGTAAACAGGTGACTCATGCATTCTCTACTGAGGCAAACTAACGCAGAAGGAACTTCTGCTGTCTCACTAGCCCGGTTCGCGTTAGCAAGTCATTAAACTCCTTGAAACATCAGTTTCCCCCAAACATCTCCCCAGCCTTCCACGCCTCCCTTACAGCCCTGAGTTTGCCTAACCAGCCATTGTGAGAAGCAATGTTCATGCAGGTAAAGACATTTCATTAACAGGAATGTATTTTTAAAGTACAAAAATGCTTCAATAGGACATTGTGCTAGAGTTATTTTGAAATATTTCTTGTTGAACAAAGAATGCTTTAGATATCTCTGGTTTCCTTAGGAATTGATAGATAAATAAAGAACAAGTCAGGACCCTCAGCTAGCCATTGTGGTTAGTTGAAAATTGATCCTCACAGATGCTGACACCCAGGCAGGTAGGACACTATTTATCACTGGTGGACTCTATCACTGTTAGAACTCTATTATTATTTAACACACTGCATGCTGTATTTTCTAGAATATAGTAATAGCTCAATAAACTCATTTTGTTGAAGCAAAAACCCGATTGCATGTTACAGTGTATCAATCAGTGTATGCATGACTTTCATGTTATATTTTTTCTTTTTTATTTTATTCATGATGCTATTACAGTTGTCCCAATTTTTTCCCCTTTTCCTCCTCCACCCAGCACCCTCACTCCCTCCAGGGATTCCTCTCCTTTGTTCATTTCCACGGGTCATGCATATAAGTTCTTAGACCCTTGCCTATTGTATAACTACCAATTTGTACTTCTTAATCCCTTCACCTTTCCCTGCCATTCTCCAGGACAACTCTCCCAACTGGCCACCGTCCCAATGATCTCCATGTCTATGATTCCATTCCTGTTCCACTTGTTTGCTTAGTTTGATTTTTTTAGATTCAAGTGTTGCTATTTATGTATTGATTGCCATTGTAATGTCCATAGTTTTGATGTTTCTCTTAAATAAGTCCCTTTAATATTTCATATAATAATGGCTTGGTGATGATGAACTCCTTTAGCTTTTCCATTTCTGGGAAGCACTTTATTGCCCTTTGATTCTATGGTAGTTTTGCTGGATATAATAATCTAGGGTGTAGGTTCTTGCTTTTCATCACTTTGAATACTTGCCAATCTCTTCTAGTCTGCAGTTTCTTTTGAGAAATCAGCTAACGGTCTGATGGGAACGTCTTCATAGGTAAATCTCTGATTTTCTCTTGCTATTTTCAAGATTCTCTCCATAACTTTAATCTTTGGCATTTTAATTATGATGTGTCTTGGTGTGTTCCTCTTTGGGTCCAACTTGTTTTTATACCCTCTGTGATCCTGAACTTGTATGTCTATTTCCTTCACCAAATTTGGGAAGTTTTTTAAAAATTATTTTTTCAAATAAGTTTCCAATTTTGTATTCTTCTTCTTTTCCTTCTAGCACCCCTATGATGTGAATGTTGGAATGCCTGAAGTTGTCTCAGAGGATCCTTACAGTGTCCTCAATTTTTTGGATTCTTTTTTCTTCTTGCTATACCAATTGGATGTCTTTTGCTTCCTTACGCTCAAAATCATTGATTTGATCCTCGGCTTCATCCACTTAGCTGTAGATTCTCTGTAACTTGTTCTGTATTTCAATTAGTGCCCCCTTCATTTATGATTAGATCATTTTTATGTTGTTGAAGTATCCATTGAGTTCCTTGAGCATCCTTATAACCAGTGTTTTGAACTCTGCATCTGTTTGTTTGCTTATCTCCATTTTGTTTTTTGTTTTGTTTTGTTTTGTTTTTTAGTACTGCTCTGCTCTTTAATTTGGGCCATATTTCTTTGTATCCTCATTTTGGCAACCTCCCTGGCTTTGTTTCTATGTATTAGGTAGAGCTGTTTTGACTCCATGTGTTGGTATTGTGGTCTAATATAGTAGCTGTCCTCTAGGGTCTAGTGCACAGCCTCCCCTACCCCCCAAGCTAGGTAGTAGAGATGTGTCCCCTGTATGGGCTGAGTACTCCCTCCCCTAATAGTTGAGTCTTTATTGTTTTGAGTGTATTTATAGTTGACCTGTCAGCAGGTCAATGGGAGGAATTTACCCATACCAGAAAGCTGGTAGGACTAGCTGTGACCACTGGCCAGCAACCACTTCCCTCTGTGGCTCAGGGAGGTGGTTGGATGATGGTGTTCCAATATGGTCTATAACTGTCCACTGGGTGTGCCGTCTCTGGGGTTTCCTGAGTGGTGCAGGCCAAGGTCAGCCACCACCAGTGTTCTGTCTCAGGCCCCTTGGTGAAGGCTATAAGATGATTTGCAGATGGCTGCTGCTAGTGCCAGGCCTGGGGCCACTCAGCGAGAAGTACAGTGGCTCAGCTTAGCTGTTGCTTGTTTGTGGGGATTTATGAAGGTTTGAAGCCTGTGCCTAGCCCATCCATTCATATGGAAAAGCCACTGTTATCAGCTTAGATGGGTCCATAAGTTGAGTGGGGCAGAGCCCTAGGTAATTGTCAGGACTGGGCTCACCTTGTCAGTTAGGTTGTTGGAGACTCATATATGGTTAGACTCACATAGAATTAGGGCCATCCAAGAGGAGATGCCTGAGAATCCCAAAGTTTCTTCCACTGACCCAACCCCTACTACTTTTCACAGCCAGAAGTTATGGAGACTTATCTTCCTGGCACAGAACCCTGGGCTGGGTGGTCTGGTGTGGGGCTGGATCCCTCACTCCTGAGGTATCCCACCATTTTATATCCATTACATGTGGATTTTTGGACCAGCCCATTCTGCGTCTCCGTACCCCTGCCCCTTTGTACCTCCTACCCATCTGAATGAATGTGTTTTTTTTAATTCCTTAGTTGTCAGATTTCCATACAGTTCAATTTTCTGATGTTTCTGAGTGATATTTGTTCTGTACGTTAGCTGTAATTTTGCTGTGGTTGTGCAAGGAGGTGAGCCACATTTACCTACACCTCTGTCTTCTCCAGAAGTCTCTTTGTTGTTTTTTCTCATGTTACAGGCTTCTTAATGAAACAGTAAAGAGGTATTATTGATAATAGCCTAGCTCACATTTAACAAACATGTACTCTCTGCCAGACAGTGTGTTAAGTTTTTACATGCATTGACTCCATAATCCTCCTTTCATGAAGGACTTAAAGACAATAGAAGTAAGTAAATTTTTAAATTTTAAAAAGTGTTAAGCAAAGCAGCAGCTTTAACCCAGTTTGATCTAAAGCCAAAGCTTTAAAAAGAATTTTGGTTTACTTTTATTTATTAGAATTAAGTACAATAGTTACATTCTATCTTGTATACAAAAACTGTAGATTCTTTAAAAAAAGGATCTGGAGGGGTATTTTGTTTCTTTTAGACTAATGACAAATATTCTGAAAAACATACACATTGATTCTGATATTCAGTCCTCCACTAAAGTGTTCAACTGACCTGTTTTCTCAGATTCCTTAAAAACAGAGCTCATCATATCTTTTGCGTCATTATCTCTGCCAAAATAGAAAATATCTCCATATTCTGTGCCACCATACTTTATTCTGTCATATTTAGCCAAATTTTTAAAAACTCTACTCATCCATGAAATCTTCTGCCATTGAGGCGGAAGCCACCCAGACATTCTGTTAATATCTTCAGTGTGATTGATATTTCTCTCCTACATTGTGGCAAGATAGCATATGTGTATATGTGGGCAAACGCATATATCTTTATGTTAATGTGCATCTGTTCCTCTCCTCTCTACCATATTCTATTAAGATATTAAGCTCCTAGGGTGTGTCCTTGCTTCTCTCCACAAAAGAGGACATTTGTTCACCTGGGGAACCCCCATGCCTTGCTCTGTGACATGATGTATATGATCAGTGAACGTTTATTAAATGAGTAAGAATGTTCAATGATGAGAGTGCCAATCTTGAAGGAACATCTCACACAGAGAGAATACATGATCATGTACACATAAAACTGCAAATAGCTTGCTTTGTTGGATATTTCATTATTAAGCATTCTCTGTTGAAACTGCTGTGGAATGGCTGGAGCTTAGCAGGTAATTTTAATTTCACCTGTTTTCCAAATGGCTACCACATGACAAACACAGCATACTTAGAATATGCTTTCCCCTTTCAGATATGATACTATGATAGGATGATATATTCTTTTAGATACCTTTCCCTTTTAAAGCCATGGAGTTAATTCACATCTTATTATTTACCATGGATATGTTCATGGGGTTAGGGCAAAAGACAAAAACTAAAGATGAACAATGGGGCTCTAACTCACTCACTCCCCTATTTTGTTATAAAAAAATCTGAAAAATTGAAATTCTGAGTCCTGTGAGCTTCTTGTTTGATTATATCTGATGTTAATCTTTTAAAATTATTGCTGCTACTTTAAAAAAGTCAGTCTAAGTAAGCATTATAATATATTCTGTTCCACACTGAATCAGAAGAGTTTCCAATGCTTAAGAAGATTTCAATTGTACTACACAGGTTTTAACCCCATACCCACCTTCTTTGTATTTGAGTGACCTCAAGCAAGTCACTTAGCTTCAACCCCTTCAGTGTCTTTATTTATAAAGTGAAGATAGAAGGGGTACTGTGAGGAGTCACTGATATATTCATGTGAAAAGGCTTAGGTCCAACTACATGCATAGGAAGTTCTTCCTCTATTCCCATTATCTGACATTAATTTTATGATAATAGTGATGATAAATAGAATAGGATAAATAGACTTCTCAAACACATCAATTCCAAACCTCTTAAAAGACAGATTCCTAAACTTTCATGGCATGAACCCAGACATATCAAAGAGTGATAAGTGAAAAGCAATTTCCAGGGAACCTAGAGCTACAGGGCTCTTCTCCCTCAACCTTAGGTAAAGGTATCAAGGACCCATTACCTCAGGGACATGAGTTGTTCCATGAATGCAGTATGGGGGTATTTCCAATATTCTAGGAGAAGGAGTGAAGTCAATAAATTGGAATCTTAAAAAAAACAAAATAAGCAAAAAATAAAACAGATACAAATTCATAGACATAGAGGACAAACTGATGGTTGCCAGATGGGAGGGGGGTTGGGGGTCTGGATGAAAAAGGTAAGTAGATTAAGAAGTACAAGTGGGTAGTTATACAATAGTCACAGTGATGTAAAGTACAGCTGAGGAAATATAATCAATAACATTGTAATAACTCTATATGGTATTAGGTGGGTGCAATTCTTATGGGAGAATCAATTCATAAGTTATATAAATGTCTAACCACTATGCTGTATACATGAAACTAATATCATATTGAATGTCAACTGTAATTGAAGAACAAACAAACAAATAAATAAATAAAATCTCTGACAGACTTAAAAAAAAACTGGATGAAAGGGGAGGAGAGTTAGCCTGAAGGGCCGGGACTTCAGTATTTATTTGCTTTCAAAGACATGATAGCAGGCGTACAACAGCTCAAAGTCTCCCAAGCAATACCTTGGCACCTTCCCTGAAGCCCTTTCTTTTGTACACTATAGGACTGCAGCATCGTGTCTGTGTCACTGGAGCCACTGTGAAATGCAATCACTGCTTCCACTGAACTCCAAGGACCTACCACAATGCAAATGATGTTGGCTTCATTTTGCTGCTGAGCAGCACATATATTATAGTCTTTTCCTTTCAACCATCTTAAACATTTCTTTTCAGTCCCTAGCTCTGGCCATTATATATCCCATTTTTCTTGTTTATAGATGGGAGACTAGTCCTAGTCCTATAAATAGACTGTCCTATTTATAAATGGTCAACTAGTTTAATTTATATTAGTTTAAAAACTCTCCCCTATGCTTTTTACCATATTGTTTAGAGGTCTCAGCCCTTTAAGAGATACTATCAGTGTTATAAACTAGGACAGCAGGAGTCACAGCTCAGGTCCTTTCCCAGCAAAACATGATAGGTTCACAGACCCACCTCCTTCAAGGCCTCCTTCTGGAGTGAAAACAATATCGATTATAAAAAGGTAGTATGTAGGGACTTCTGGTCTAGATGGAAGCCTACATAAACACACTGCCTCCTCACACAACTACAGCAACAATTACAACTAGACTATAAAAAAAAGTCACCCAGATTAATCAGAAAACTAAGCTGTATGGAAGTCCTACAATCAAGGATTTATAGAAGCCACATTCATCCAGACAGGTAGGAGGGGCAGAGACATGGAGAGATGTGGTCTCCATGGAGGGGCATGGAGAGGCATGGAGAGGCAATGGACCAGGTCGTCCACACTCACATGTGGTGGATAAAAATTGGGAGGGATACTTTGGGAGTGAGTGAGTCCAGTCCCAGACCAGACCACCCAGCCCAGAGTTCTAGCACCAGGAAGATTAGTTCTCATAACTTCTGGCTCTAAAAACCAGTGTGATTTAGAGAGGCAGAAGAAACCATAGGATCCTCATGAGTCTCCTTTTAAAGTGCCCACAAAGGTTTCAGGACTTACACAGACTCACCCCCTCTGGGATTCAGCACCAGGAAGGGCACAAGTGTCATACAGGAAGAAAGTGAAGTGACTGGCATCAGGGTGAGTGCTGGTAGACAGCTTTCTCCTGGGCAAATCTCCAGAGGTCAGGCAGCGGCATTATCAGCTCTCCGAGCTCTCCCTCACACAAAGTCACAAAGAGGTGAAATGTGTTGCTCCATCTTGGTGATCACCTAAGGCTCTGCTGCATATAATTTACAGGTGCTTTTTCTATAATAGGCCACACTACTAAGACAAGGAGTCAAAGCAGCTCTACCTAATACACAGAAACAAACACAGGGAGGCTTCCAAGTTGAGGATACAAAGAAAGATGGCCCAAATGAAGGAACAGATCAAAACTCAAGAAAAAGAACTAAATGAAATGGAGATAAGCAATCTATCTGATGCAGAGTTCAAAACACTGGTTATCAGAATGCTCAAAGGACTCACTGGGCACTGCAACAGCATAAAAAAGAACTAGGATAAATGAAGGTTGCATTAAGTGAAATAAAGAAATATCTATGAGGAACCAACAGTGAAGGGGATGAAGCCGAGAATCAAATCAATGACTTGGAACATAAGGAAGAAAAAGGCATTCACTCAGAACAGCAAGAAGAAAGAAGAATTAAAAAAAGCAAAGATAGAATAAGGAACCTCTGGGACATCTCCAAATGTACCACCATCCAAATCATAAGGGTGCTAGAAGGAGAGGAAGAGAAAGAAATGGAAAACTTACACGAAAAAATTATGAAAGAAAAGCTCCCTAATTTGGTGAAGGAAACAGACAGGGAATAGCCAGGAAGCACAGAGAGTCCCAAACAAGTTGGACACAGAGAGGACCACACCAAGACACCTCACAATGAAAATGCCAAAAGTTAAAGATATGGAGAGAATCTTAAAAGCAGCAAGAGAAAAGGAGAGAGTTACCTACAAAGGAATTCCCAAAAGACTGTCAGCTGATTTCTCAAAAGAAACTGTAGGCTAGAAGAGATTGGCAAGAAGTATTCAAAGTCGTGAAAAACAAGGACCTACATGGTAGATTATTCTGTTCACCAAAGCTATCATTTAGAATTGGACAAATAAATTGCTCCCAGACAAGGTAAAGCTAAAGTTCATCATTGACAAGTCATTATTATATGAAATGTTTTTATATTTTTGTTTATTAATTAATTTTTTTAGAGAGGAGAAAGACAGGGAGAGAAACATCAATATGTGGTTGCCTTTTGTGTACCCTCCCACTGGGGACCTAGCCTGCAACCCAGGCATATGCCCTGACTGGGAATCGAACTGGTTACCTTTGGTTCACAGGCCAGCACTCAATACACTTAGCCACACTAGCCAGGGCCAGAAATGTTAAAAGGAACTATATAAGAAAAAGAATATCAAAACCATGAACATTAAAATGACAACAAATTCACAACTATCAACACCTGAATCTAAAAATTAAACTATGCAAACAAGAGGAACAAGAACAGAACCATATCTATGGAGAATATTTGCAGGGTTATCAGTGGGGGGGTAGAATAGGGGAAAAGGTGCAGTGATTAAGTACAAAATGGTAGATACAAAATAGACAGGGAGATGTTAAGAACAGTATAAGAAATAGAGTACCCAAAAAACATATATGCACAACCCATGGACAAGAACTAAGTGGCGGGGGGCATAGCTGGAGGGAATGGGGGTACTGGGCAAAGGAGGGTAAAAGGGGGAAATTTAGACAACTGTAATAGCATAATCAATAAAATCTATTTTTTTTAAAACCCAGGACTGGGAAAAAGGTCTAATGGTATGAATATTTCCATGCCAAATCTTTCTCTTAAAAAACAGTGGGTGTTCTTGTTTTGGAAAAATGCTAATTTGGTTGTAAAATTGTACCTCATTGTTTTAATTAACATAGTTTTAAAAATGTGGTTTATTGGTGAATTTTGTAGTGAACAGTCATATGTATGTGAGTTAAACAAACATTTGAATGTCTATTACAGGGATCAATGGTGTACAGTTGACTTTTGCCCTTGAAACAAAAAAGGTTGTATGT
>VMDR010016427.1:0-21179 GCA_007922815.1 Macrotus californicus
GTGACATCTCACCCAGAGCAGGACTCCCCAGGAAGACGCTGGCTGCCCTGCCTGCGGGGACCACTCTCACTGCGCTCCCCTCCAACTAGAGAGGATGAAGCATGCAGTAGGGCCTCTGAAAAAGGCCTTGTCTGGCATCAATCAAATCATTTGCTTTTAATAATCAATTTTGAAAGAGTAAAAAAATAAAATTTGAATCAAATGTTTGCAAAGTTCCTAAAGCACCTCATAGAACACTTTAAAAAGCATGGTCCACTTACTCATCTGAGGCACAGAGAATGAACTGACCTTGACAAGTGTCACTGTCGGCAGTTAGACCAGGGAAGACACGGGACTCTCCTGGCCACCAGACAGTGCTTTTTGACGCTACCATCTGAGTGGCAACATCACTTTATGATTCTAATCCTTAAAGACAATTTAAACTTCACTCACAAAAACCCTTTCACCTCTAGCTACCAGAAAATGAGAAGTTCAAATGCGGCATGCAAAAACCTGCTACCTTCTTGGGAGGTTTTACTGAAATTCATCACTGCTTGTCTAGTCTGGTCTTAGAATCACCCTAAATTAAAAGCAAGTCTAAGCAACTACAGGAATTGGCGTAAACATTTCAAACATCATTTGCAGAACAGCCTGCTATGAGAAGCTTGTCTTCTTCTATAAGTGGCCCCTCCACACTCATGGCCAGGCTTGGATGCCCATCCCCTCCCAGCACCCCCTCCCTTCTGTTCCATCATGTTTAATTTAGTGATATTTATGAAGAACTGCCAGGTATGACAGACATTTACAGAAACAAATGGCTAATATTTATTGAGTACCAATATGGGCCAGGCAATTTCACATCTACTTATTAGTAAATTCTTTCAGTGTTCCACCTTGCCTACATATACATTTGTGCTTTACATTGTCCTTTGAACTGATTTTAACATCTTTTTGGTTCCCTCAGGAATGAATGAGTTCGAGTCTTGAGTGTGTGTTTATATTTCTACAAAGGTCATGATTTTACCTTCCTGAAAATTACATCTTAGCGCCTTATCTTTAGATGAGAACTTGAAGGTGAACGTGAACAATCTGTGATAAAGTAACTAGACAGCAAAGGCGGCAGCACAGAGAGCATGTGGGGCAGAATCATGGAAGATCTCCTAACAAGAATGTCAAAGCCTTCCCAATCACAGCATCTTACACAGTGCTTAGCACATAGTAGATACTCGATAAACATTCAAACTAGGAGCTAGTGGCTTGGAAAACAACATATAGGTAGATAGGTAGATGAAATAACCAGCAACTAGAAAAAAGAACATGAAGACATCATGCACAAGTAACTTGTGAAGATACTGAGTCCAATTTTTAAAAGCATGATGAAAACCTATGGGGAAAAGTAATACATTTGAAAACACTAATCGTGCCAGCAAAACTCTTCCTCTGGGCTTTTGGGGCTAAAGAAGGTCAGGAAGGCATTTCTCTCAGGGAAAAATGTGAGCTCACAAGTACAGACTAAGTCTCTCCCTTCTGCTAACATTTGGCATCTTTTCCTCCATTGCTGCCGTCCTAGATAGTTTTAAATCCTGCCAAAGAGATGAAGAGCCCCCCTCCACCCCTGTAAGTCTGCGTGCCCTTCACACCACCCTCCACACAAATCGAGTTTTCCATGGTACTGCCGACTTTCTTGGGGACCTAGACTGCACGGCCCTTGTGCTTGCAGCCGAGTCCCGGACCCATGACAGGAGAAAGGCTCTTGTCTGGTGGTGCGGGAGATGAAGCAGAGATTCCCAACTCATAAACTAAGGAATTCCATTAATGTTGGACTTTTCACGAGTGCTAGTTTTACAGAAAGGGATCAGAGCCCAATTTTAACAAGTTTTTTTTTTTTTTTACTTATAGAAAACTATGTGGCCCGATGATTCTGTGCCAGCAAAGATAGAATACTATCTAGCCGAAGGGAAAAATATTTTCAAGCCCGATTTTATAGGCTGAAGAAGGAAGATATTATTTAACTGTCATTGCTACAAGGGGCAACAGAGAGAAGGATTTTTCTTTTTCTTTTTTTCCCTAAAACAATGTTTCTCTGAAGATACAGGGACACTAAACCTAACTTGAAGTTTGCTTATTTAAAGATTTTCCTTAACACACTATGTGCTCAATTAAACATCACTCAAAGCCACTACTGTGGGTCTGATGTCATGGTGAAGCAGACTTGTCTTTCTCTCTCCCATTCAAATGACCCCAAGGGTTTCACATACAGCATTTAACCAGCAAGCCAATAAATAGAAAAGTAATCATGAGAGACAGCATTTCAATGTGTAACAACAAAGCAAGTACAAGCCTAGAGCCCAAGGCGACTTCGGGTTTTCCGTAGATTGTATTTTAATAGACTTCTGTGGATTGTGTCATTTCACAGATGCTACGTTTCCAGAACATATAGCATTAACCTTCACCCCTCCAGCCTGGCCCCCACACAGCCCTGGCCCCGCCCAGCTCATCCACATGCCGCAGTTTCTAACACTTTATTTTAGTCACCTTTCAGAAAGGGTTTAAATCAGACACTGTAAAAGGAGACACTTTATATTTATAACAGCTCAAAGTTAGCATGCTGTCTTAGTATCTCTTCTGAGCCATAAAAACTATGTGGTTTTGGAGAAGAGTTGACAATTGTGATATGTTAAAATACCTCCTGCCCGGGTGGTTTTTCTCTGGACCGCTGACTTAACATGTTACTTAACCACATGTGAGTCACGGAGCCTTTCTGGGTTTTAATTTCTTCTTCCGGAGTTATTGATACTTATTCCCTTCCTACCCCACCCAGCCGTTGGGAGGAGTAAGTAGAGTCATAGATTGCTAGGTCCTACTCAGTATCTTTTCATTTTCTTCACAGGCAAACAGGCATCTGCAGGGATTCAGGGGCTGGCCCCAAGTTAGAATCAGTGGGTAGCAGAGCTGGGATGTGATTCCAGGTCTGTGCATTTTAACTGAATCGGCTTAGGGAGCGAAGTTTCCAGGCTTTGTCCCAGACAAGAGTCAGGGAACCCAGCACAGTGGAAAGAACACACCTAAAGAGTTAGACATCCCTGAGGCTGTCTGCCACTTTGTCTTTGTATGACCTTGTGTATGACCTTGGGTCAGCAGGTGAACTTTCCATGCTTTAGTTTCTTCATTTATGAAATATCAACAATTAATTCCCTAGTTTATTCTAAACATTAAATGGCAAATGAGCTAGCTCCCGGTCACTTTAATGTCCTCTTCCTCCACGCATTCCGATCGACCACCTCCAGTCCTTCCCATATCTACTTTCAGAAATTTCTCAAATTCGTTCATTATTGAACAAATACTTATGGTACACCTAGTGCATACCAGGAGCTGTTCTAGGTGTTAGGTGTGCCGCCATGGACAAAGGAGCCCAAATTCCTGAGCTATAAATTTTCTATTCTGTAGGCCAGAGGAGTCCGTGGGGTGGGGTAGGCGGCAGAAGATAAGAAGACAACAAAGAGGTAAATTGTAATGCGTACAAAGCGTGTGAGGAGGTGACAAGTGGTATGGAGGAAAGTAAAGCAGAGAAGAGGGTAGGATTGGATTCATCAGGGATGGACTACATCCACAGTCTGAAAAGTCCCCTCCGAGAAGTAACATCTCAACAAAGACCCAGAGGCGGCAGGGGAGTAGGTCAATAAACTCTTTCCCCCCAAACCAGAGATGACAGAGACATTGCCACGTGAAGCCAACATGGTCCTAAACAGATTCCCAGGAAGGTGTCCGTGGAGCTGGCTGAGTCTGGCCTGTGTGTAGCTTTCAAAAAGAGCTTGACAAGGTGGTTGGAGCCCCACGCCAGCTCTGAGAGTGTCTGCAAGAGGCCCCGGGAGAGGCTGTGGTCGCCGCTGATGAAAACTGCTGCCCACTTCCCCACTTCTCCCTGCAAGCTGACAAGGGTAGATGTGTGAACAGCTCCCCAGTCTAGTTCCTCTAGGCTTTCCTGAAGGACCGTGTACATCTCTGAGCAAAAATGGTCAACAGAAAGGATTAGTCGCTGGGCTTGCCATAGCCGCCCTCCTTCTCTGAGATTCCAGAACGGCCTTGGAAATCTACACCCTCTCTGCTGCCCACGTTTTTCCAGCCAGCTGGAGCTGGAAGGGCCTTCCCCCTTGCAGCCTGCCAAGGCCAGGAGCCACGCTGGGCGGCAGCTCGCCCTGCTGGAGGTCACCAGCCAGCGGGCTCTGCAAAACAGGGAGCTTGGAAAAAAAGTCACTTGAATTTTATAAAGTGGTAACTACTGGGGGGGCTCTATGTAATTAAACTTAAATGCTGTTTTCCTCCTAAAGCTCTCGGGTGAGGTAACAGTTTGCTTTCATGTCAACTCAGGAAGTTTTACCCAAGAAAAAGGAGGCGGGGGCTGGGGGGCTGTTTGCCAAATCAGGAAATGTGAATTAACTGACTAGGAGCTGAAAAAAGAGACTGAGGCAACCCAGAAGGGAAGTGGGAGAGAGCAAAACGTAGCCCTACATGTGACTAAACTTGGGAAACCCAGGCCAGTTATCAGTGCAAGAGAGTTCTGCTGGTTGAGCCTTCCTTTTCGTTGTGGGTCGCTATGGAAAACTTGGAGGCAGAGGAAATCCCAAACTCAATGCTGTCTTCGTGGAAGGGAAACCTAAAGGCATTAATAGGGGTTCCAGGCTCTGGAACATAAACGCTCACCTTGGGCATGGAAACGTTTGCTCTCAGAGTTTGCATGAGTTCCCTGTTTCACACCACAAACCTAACCACAGCTTTCTGTGCAACCTATGGCTTTAAACAATGAATACATTATCTAGATCAAATAGGACTTGCCTCCACCCCGCCACCCCTTCCCTGGTATTAGCCCTAACGCATGGTTTCAAACATGCCTGGAATGCCCGGAGGACAGAGAGAGAAGAAAGCCCTGTTGTAAAGCAGGTGTTCAGGAACCCAGAATGAATCACTTTGGAAAAAATGAAGGCAAAATGCAAGTTCATCTGTCACCAAATCTGTAGTGAGTCTTAGAAAAAAGAAGTAACCTTTCCTTTGTTTTTTCTGCAAATATCTCTTGGTTTGATCTAGAAACAGAAGTCAACTGTCTGAAATATGAGGAATTTTCTCCCAAGAGCTTTTGCCCTATGCAGCTCGCCTCCCCTTTTTGGAATTTTTACACTCAGTCTTGATTAGGGCTGCCCTCATCAGACAGCATTTTGAGGGACAAGGCAAGTGACCCAAGGCACTGGTCCTGCAGAGACCTGTAATCCACAGTAAGCATGTGTGCACATGTGTGCCTGTGTGCATGTCTGTGCACATGTGTATGAACACACACATGCGCATGCACACACGGGTGTGGCATGAATCTGTGCCGAGTGAATAAAAGGACATCACAGCTTATTTGTTGGAGTCTCACGGGTCTTTGCAAATTGAGAAACCTGGCTTTCACCTAGGAAGCTTGGTCTTTGATAGAAAACATTCTACTCTAACTGGACGTGGGTTGGATGAAGGGGGATGGAGTGTACTCAGGAAAGATTACATCCAGTGCTTTATCAAACTCTAGGACCTGAGATGCTTGTTGAAAAATCTCTGAGCTCCCATTTCCAAAGGCTCAGGGTCCTACCAAGTCTAGGGTGGAGCCAGGAATCAGCCATTTAAACCACCACACCAGTAATTTCACATGCTGAGGAACACCAGTTACTCTCTGAGCCAGAATCTCTCTATTTCCATTCAGTCTTTCCATTAGCTCTTTAATAAGTATGTTGCTTCCTGATGAGGGCCTGGATCCTTCTTAAAAATAAATATTCATTGCCTGAAAGCAAGTTGGGGTGCCTGTTGAACTTGGTTCTTCTTTTCTTCCCTCAGGGATTCCCCTCCTCTCTCTTTCCCTTCATTTTTCTCCTTTGAATTCTCCCTGCTTCCTTACCTGGTCCCCCTTTTCCTGAGTTTAGCTCAAAAAGCCAGAGGTTCTGGGATTTTAAAAATGATTTGAGACGTAGCTCCTGTCTTTAAGAAGCTGACATCTGTTTGAGGAAACAGACTGATTAAAAGGATCACTTCAACAGGGCGAGCCACATGTTAAAGCAGCTGTAATGGTGGGTCCTCCCGGCATCCTCAAGTGAGCGGGGGGCTCAGAGGAAAGCATACTTGAAAGTGCTTTGAACAGTGCCAACTGACGGGTTTTCCCGTTAGCTGAAGTGGGGGAACACTGGCAAACCCTGGTCCGAGCAGCCCAGGCCCCTGCAGCCCCACCGCGAAGTTAAGGCACAAGTACCTGTCGGATGCCAGTTCATTAGGAGAATAGCCCAGGATGCCTAATATCAGAGAAAAGGTGCAGGATTGATTGCAAATCATAATTATAAAATGATATGGTATCCAAATGTCCAGGGATTGAACACACATTTATCAAGTTAGTATATGATATCTGATCTAACCGATCTTCTAAATTTAGACTTGTGCTTTCCTTATTTGCCTAGAAAGGGCATTGCTGCAGAGATGGAGCGGAGGAGCTGGGAGACAGATATTTACCTTCCCCTTCCCGCCAGTGTTTCCAACCCCCTTCTGCCGCTGCTCCCTCTCCCTTCAGTCCTGCTTGACCTCGGACAAGACACTTTCTGCCTTTTAGGTTCCAACTCGTAAAGTAGGAATTGAAAATCCCTTCGCTTCCAGCTGTTTGACAGTGACGGCTGGGAGATTTATACAGGAATTCTGGCAAAATCACCTGAACTGCTGTGTTCCTTTAGTGAGGAGTGGGGAGAAGATCTACACCGCATTCCATAGCAATCCTTGCTGGCTAATTAGAAAACAGATTCATTAAGGCACAGGCCCAAAGAAAAAGCCCACAGCGTCAAAGAGACCAAAGAGAATTACATCATTTCCTCTGTATCTTCCCTAAGGGCATCCTGGTATCGGAGAGAATGACTCAGGCCACAGAAATGAAGCAAAAACAGCTCAACTTCCAATACTGATTATTTTGGACCAGCACCTTATACTGAAGAGGATACTTTTTTAGAAAAATAAAGGAGTGAGGCAAGCAGAGAGGATGGTTTTCCGACGAGGCTGAAAATAAAGCAGAGGGGAACTGAAGCTAAGTCATGGCGTGGACTGTTCCTTCTTCCCTCCATAGAAAAATCAAGACTCAACTAAGTTTTAGGAAACTCAGATTCAGTCAAGCTCTTGGAACGGAAGCTTACACCTAAAACATTTATTTATTATTAAAGGAACGTCAGATGTCATTGGGCAGATACATTAAGTCGGAAGATCTCTGTATTCTGACTCCCGCAAGTAGTTGTTACTCTGCTATTGAAATTGTGAAGTTTCCTGTCATGAAAATGCCTAATTAAATTCATTCCTTTGCCTCTGGCACTTAGAAATCTATTGTTCTTGCTCAGGTGATGATAGAATGCTGACATTTACATACGAATAAAGTTGCTTCTCTGTTTCAGCTAGTCAGTACACTCAGAGGAACCCAGGAATGATCCTTGGGCAGCGTCCATGGCAAATTCTTCAATTAGAAGTCTGTTATTCTGGCTGCTGAATTGCATGTACTCTGGGAGGCTGGACCCAGGACAAGCTTTGTCCCAACTCCAAGCCCCACCCCCTTCAGACTCCAAAACTCTGGAGCACACACCAGCAAATATAACTTGGTGAAAACCAGGTCCCCTTTTATTTTACAGCTTGGATTTAGAGATCCATCAAGCCCCATGAGCCCCAGTAAAAACACATTAAGTAAATGTTGGGCTTCTGTGTAACCCCTTCTCTTGCTCTGCTTTGAAATCAAAAGAAGAGACAGTTATTGACTATTTTCATCATCAGAAAGTGCCAGTTTAAGACTATCTGGGTTTTAAAAGTTAATATTACAGAAGTAAAGCATCTTTTTTAGAACTTTTGCAATAAAGTGATGATTAAGGGGTTCAGAAAGAAATTTGGAAAACTTGTTTGATAATTAACACTTCTAACGAGCACAACTTTACCTGGGGATTGTGGCGTTTCTACCACTGAAGCTTTCTCAACAGATGTCACCAGTGTCATCCTCTCTTTCCAGGATGCAGATTATGTGCTGAGTAAGGTGTGAAGTGTCGAGAGCACTACAGGGAATGAGATGTGGCAGGACGGTCTGGCCAATGATATCTAAGTAGAAGTGAGGGGCATGGCAGAGAAAGAAACCAAGAGGATGTCGGCCCCCTAGGTGGGAGGAGACGGTTGCACTGACAACCTGGATGGTGGTCAGGGTGTTATGTCAATGGGAGATAGCTCCTAAGGGCTGAATAATTACATATTTGGGTCTGTTTGTTAGATCAGTTTAGCGTACCATAAACCAATGTATTTGTAAAAGACAGGCACAGAGTAAACGGAAAGATTAAAATTGGGGGATCTGGCATAATGGGCAAAGGACAGTCAGGAAGATTTCCTTGAGCTCTGAGGATTAATAGAGTTAACTGAGATGGATAGATGTGGACATTTCAAGGAATATACAACAGGTGGATTTCATGGAACCAGATAACTGGATGTGTAGCTGAAGGAAAAATTAAAGATAATATCCAGGACTGTGCTTCTGGAAACTTCATGGATGATAATACTGGCACAAGAGCATAGAGGAAGAAGAACAAGTTCTGGGGAGAAGATAAGATCAGTTTTGGACATATGAAGTTTGTGGTGCCTGAGGACCACACGAGAGATTTCCAGGCTGTTGGAATTATGGTTCAGAAGCTCTGTAGGCATTAGGAGGAAGCAGATGGAATATAGACAGATCTGCTTCTGAATACTAATTGAAATAAGGGAAGTAGAACAGACGATCCAATGAGATAGTGTAATGTCAGAAAACAGAGTTAAAGATGGACTCCCAAGGAATACTAACACAGGAAAGAATCTAGAAAGAGGAGTCTTCAAACAAAACAGCAACAACAAAAACCCCTCAAGAGTAGCAGTCAGAATGATGAGGAGACTGGATAAGAAAGAGATCTAAAAGCTAAGGAAAACAATGTTGCAGATCTATCTTTTGAGCCCAATTTAAATAAAATTAGAACTATTTGTGCTCTGGTAATTTTGCATTATAGGAATCAATTTAGGATGGCCATAGGACATTGTTCATTAGACAGTCACTGGAAAGTTCCGGTTTAAAATGGTCGAAAAGTTCTTACGTGATGACAGAGAATTTAAACTCATGCTTTGGAAGTTTTGCCTACAGTTATCCAAACTGCACAGAAGTTCTGATTCAAAGCATCACCTCCATGGTCACATTTGTGGTCCTGACAGAGTGTTTGAGGTTTTAGGGTGCTCTTTGAGTCTACGTTATCATTAAAACAAAGCAGAAGGTGGAAGTAACTTCAAAAGTATAGTAATATATTCCACTGTAACAAAAAAAGGGCAAGCTGGATTCTTCAGTTCCTTTCGTTGCGGTTTTCTTTTTTCCCCTTGATTTTGCAAAGTTGTTAAAAACTGATTTTGTTTGGAATAATTTTAATAACCAAAGAAGAACCAACCACTTCCCTCTCTTCTTCCCCTTTATCTTCTGTTTACTTTTTCAGTTCTCTGACCTTTGAGCAAGGGGTGGAGCCTCCCGCATTTCTTCTCCACTTCCCAAAGCCCAAATTAGCTCTTCTGGTTGACATAAAGCACTTTCTTCATGAGATCATAAAAACACGATTTTGGCTTCTTCTCCTGCCTTTATTTCCTACCTTCTCCCTCTTAAGACAAAATCACCTCCTCTTTTCTCCTTGTCCCTGATCTCAGCCCTCCTCCTTTCCAGTCCCTTCTCACTCTTTTCCTGCTCATTTCACCCTCTGCCAACGTCCTCTTGCCTTTAAATCAGTTCTGTTTGCTTCTGGACCTTGGTGAAGGGCCACCACAATGCAACATTTTCCTCAGTTCCCAAATGGTGGGTTTTAATTTCTTTCTCTAAAAAGCAGGCACAATCATGCTTTTTCTTGTGAATCTCCCTCTGCTATATTTTTATATCTATTATATACAAGATACTGTTTTAAGTGGTTTAGGGATGAAGGCATTGGTCAATTTCTCTGCCCATGAGGAGTTTACCACCAATGAGTAAAAATGTATAGTTTCCTCAAAGAAATTATAGCACAAGGTGTTGGGCATGAACATCATAGGCAAGGTATGTGAGCAGGTGGTGAGTTCAGAGAAAATAGGGATTGAGGTGGATTCAGGAAACCAAGATGGCATCGGGGCAAAGGAGGACAGAATCAGGGCCCCAGGGAGGTACAAAGGAGTCAGACAGTGATATTTCAATGAGGAGCACTTCAAAAAAAACCACAAAATGGTCTTTAACTGCAAGGTACTACTATTTCCATCCCCTTGTAAGTCAATACCAACAAGAAAACAACGTTAAAGTCTCCATGGTTTAATGTCAGATTTATCAGAGCTCCTGGCTTGCAAAGGAACACTCAGACAACAGCTGCTTTTTTACATCCCACGTCAACTAAAATTTTAGCCTATAGACTTAACAGGTAAGAGAGTTGAGGATAAAGAGCATCTAAAAAGTTTGTGATGTCCTATTCTGAGTATGCCCCAGCTAAAATAGAACTCTAGCCAAAGTCTATCATGAGAGAGCAGTTAGCAAGGACTATTTATTTATTTAGGTTTCTACCCTTAAGTTTAATAGTTTTTTTTTGAGCCAAGATCTTTTGTCCTGAGTAGCACCATTAGTACATGAAAGATTTGTATGGGTTCCAGACAAGCCATACAAAGTAACTGCCGTGGTCAAAGTTCCTTTCTCAACAGATAGGTTCGTGTTTTGTTCTACATGATTCTGCCACCTTGGCAGCAACTAATGTACCCAGGGGCACTTCGCTTGGGGTTTGGGTGAGACAGCCGTCTGTAGACTTTGAGATGCCTTATGGCTCTGCCCAATAGGAGCACTGTCTACTCAATGCAACAGTAAATTTATCCATACACCCAATCAGGTCTTCTCTTTCTCATGGAGTTGGATGCGAGCTCTACAGAAATTTAAAAAAAAAAAAAAAAGATGATAAATAGAGGCAGAAGAAGAGAGACCTGGAGCAGAGGCAGAAGAGAGAGGTAGGAGAGGAGAACAGAGAAATGACAATTTGTAGTGAGCAGGGTGAGAGACAGGAGACCAGCAGAGAAGCCAAGTGATAACTATGATGGACAACTAGAACTGCTGTTGAATTCATGAGCTAATACTGCAAGAAAAATGAATGATACTCTCTGCGGCCTGGCTCTGCAGCCACTGAGGTCATTTTCTGTGCTTCCTCATTTCTCCACGTATTCTTTTTTTTAAGTTTTTATTGATTTACTTTTAGAGAGAGGGGAAAGGAGGGAGAAAGAGGGAGAGAAACATCATGTGTGGTTGCCTCTCATGCAACCCCTACTGGGGACCTGGCCCGCAACTCAGGCTTGTGCCCTGACTGGGAATCGAACCAGGGACCATTTTAATTCGCAGGCCCACACTCAATCCACTGAGCCACACCAACCGGGGCTCTGCATGTATTCTTAAAGCAAATTTCCCCACTAACTGACAGCATGAGATATCTCTCATCCTTCTTACAGAAAGAATCCAGCTCACATAGTAGTTTACAGATTTTATTTTCACACCAGGCCACCATAGGCAGAAAACGTTTCCACGGGCCATAGTCAAAAGCTGTTGAAGTTTAAACATTGTTGATAGGATTAAATCCTGATTGTCCAAGTAATTCAGGTTGCAGATGGCCTTGTTTTTGGTTCCTCTACCTTTAAATTGTCTACCTTTAGCTTGTCTCTACCACGAGCTAATATTGAGTACATGAGTAAATGCAGGGAGAAGAAGCTCAAGTGGCCACTTATTATTTCTCCTAACACTTTGGTGATGCCAAGTAGAAACTAATAAGTCGGTGGAATAGCACAGAGAAGCAGCATGTACATTGGTTTAAAGGTATGCACTTGAGTTTGGACTTGAGCATGACTCAACCTCTTTATGACTCAGTTTCTTTGCCTGTAAAATAGGAGTAATAATACTACTGTATAAGACCATTGTGAAGATGAAATAGCTTATTAGATATAAAAGGCTTAGAAAAGAGCCTAACAATAGTAATGTAAGTATTAGTAATGATAATGATCATTATTACCTACCCCCTAGGGCTTTTGGGGATTAAACAAGCTAATAAGAGTAACACACATAGTAGAGTCCCCGACATATAAACTGAAGGAATATCAGCAAGTATTGTACTGTAACAATGACATCACAACTAATACTATAATTCCTTGAATAGTTTCCCGGTTAATGGACTGGTCATTTTACGTTCTAATCTACTGTGTTGGTGTATAAGATTGAAAGTTGCATAAGATTGAAAGTGACTATAGGTTGTCAGGAAGGCAGCTTGATGTGATGAGAAAGTCACCAACCAGGAGACCAGAGGTTTAGCTCCAACTCCAGCACAATGGGCTCTGTGCCCTTGGCCTAGTCATTTGATCTGAAATTCAGTTCCTTCATTTGTTCATGAAGGCCTCAATGTTCTTCCAGCTCGAGTCTTCCTATGGTTTTAAAACTTGGTTTGTAAATAAGCCTCCACACGCAAATCAAAGTCTGTCCTTGCAGCTGATATCACTTCAATTCTTCTAGACCTGGAAGAAATTTCCTTTTTCATTTCCTGAGACCATTTTTCACAGGATCTGAAGTAAGGAATGGTGTAAGTTCTACTGTGTAATGCTGCTATCTAATCATCCTTGTATTGTTTTTAGTGTATATTTCTGGCATATTACAAACTAAATAGCTAAAAGTTAAGCATGTACAAGGGCAGTCACTGCCATTAGTTATGGAGATAAAAAAATAACTTAGAAATGATCTCTGGCAGTATCTAAAATTTCGTATTACTGTCTCCTATTATCTTCAGAGACTTCATTATATTAAGAAATGTTATGAAGTTGTTATCAACTCTCTCAGTTGCACCCTGATTTCTTCAGAAACATTATACTAGTTAAAATTTGTGCAGTGTTTTTTTTCCAGAAGCCACGGATCCTTCTATTCCATTTTTATTTCCAAAGGCAGGGTGGGGCTGTGGCTTGGCAGTGAAGGGTGTGGTTTTGATGGGGTTGGCTGGGCCAGGGATAGTAAACACTACAACATGTGGTTGTGATGACAGTTTGGTATCTAGAGATCGTGCAGCCTCCAGAAGTCTGTGTTTATGCATAAAATATCTTCAACTGGTTTAGAACTATTCACGAGTTTAAGGAAGTGCTGCTGACAGAGACAGAGAGAGGGAGAGGGAGAAAGCAGGTAGAGAGAGAGAAGAGGAAGGAGGAGAGGGAGGAAGAGGAAAAATAGAGGAAAAGAGGAAAATAATGCTTGAATACGAAGTATGGAAATATAAAAGAGCACTTAACAAACACCTAGTCCAGTTTGCTAATTATTCATAGGGGAATTAGAGGCCTAAAGAGGTTCAGTGTTTGTCAGAGATTACTTCATTGCATGGTAATGAATTTAGGGATAACATTTAGGTGATGACTGAAGGTGTGTATTCATTCATTCACTTATTCATTCATTCAAGCAACCCTATTGAAAGACTTCTTTGTGTAGGCATAATAGTAGACATTGAATGGCAAGACACTCCTACAGTTTATGTTCTAGGGGGAGAGATGCTATAGCATAAGTTTATTACCTAATAAATGGTAAAGAGGATATCAGAGTACTGAGTGCTTAAAAGAAAATAAAACATGGTGTTGGACACCAAGGGACATCACAAGTGTGGAGGGATGGCCTCTCTGAGGAGTCAGAGAAGCCCTGACATGAAGGAAGCAACCAGGCAAAGGCTGTGGAGCAGAGAATGGTAGGCAGAAGGCATGCCAAGCGCTAAGACCCTAAAGAAAGAATGCCTTTGGGGTCATTGAAAAGGGGATGTCTGTGAAGCTGCATCACATGGAGCAAGGGGCATGTGGTGTAAGTGGAGTGGGAGAGGGAGGCACGGGCCAGATTAGGTAGAGTGGTCTGCACCACAGTCAGGGCTGGAGTTTATGCTCCGTGCAGTAGAAACCATTGGACAGTCTTTGCTGCGTGCAGCAGAAACCATTGAAGTCTTCTGTGGATAGTGCATGATTGATTTACAGTTAAGAAAGGCCCATCTGACATACTGTATGGAGAATGGGTTGAAAGGGACCAGAATGGAAGCAAGGAAACCAGCTAGGATGCTACTGGGCCTGTCTAGGTGCAGGCTTACGTGGGTCAGAACAGTTATAGCAGAGGTGGAGGAAAGCGGACTGACTGGTGCTCAGAGAAGGCACAGTTAGGCATGTCCCCGATCTTGTTACTCAGTGTTTTATTACTAAAGGGAGCAGATGGAACTTACAAATAAAGTAAAGTTCCAAAACCTTAAACATGATTATCATCATTTTGCACTGATGTGGTTTTCGGCCATGTAACTATTTAAATATGATTGCTATTTGTAAACTCAGAGCGACCAGAATCTCCACCCTTATTACACGTCAACTTTAGAATTAAAAACAAAAATCATTTATAAGGAAGAAAGTAGATACCAGGATTTTTTCACAAAAGACAAAAACGAGCTTCCAGGTTATAATCTGAAGTCAATGTAGATTTTGATCAATTTCATACACACCTTGTGCACTTCTACCTGCAGACATTCATGTCTCAGTAATTTCAGTCCTGACCAGGAATGCTGAGGCAAATCCACCATATATATCATATATAAGTGGACTGACAGACTTTAGAAATATTTGCAATATTGACTACTGAAGTATCTGCTTTAAAAAATTTAACTAACCAGGAAGAGTTGACAAAAGTTTCATTAATTAGACCCTCATGTTAGGAGTTTTATTTTGTTTTGTTTGTATTTTTGCATCCTATAATAGCTTTGCTAAATACTACTTTGATTATATGTATAATATTGGATTGCCCAGCTTGGAATATTTTCCCAAGTGTGAAAAAGGCTTAAGCATGACATAAAGCTCATGGAGCATGCCCCAGACCTACAGCTCAAATGTTCCTGTAGTATCAGTGGCTTAATATTCCCCAGATGCTTCAAATATGTTAAGTATAACCAATGCTGATGGCAAACATGCAAGTTTCATGGTCAATCTCTAGTTTAGAGAAGAGACAGTCAGGGTTTAGATATGGTAGAGTGAGGTCAAGAAGAAAAACTAGCCTAGATCCTAAGCCAAGTCTTTCTGACAAGCCCACTTTCATGAGTTAGTTATTCTGGCTTTGGAGCAGAAAAACATTTATATATAAATTCACATTTGCATTGAAAAACGGATATTCTCCAGCCAAAGGCCTACTTGGCTGTTTGTGTGGACCATTTTCCATTGCAATGGCCCTGGTCTGGAAATTCTGCATCGAGTTAACCACTAGGTTAGTGTCTCTGACTTGAACAGTGTTTGGAGCTCTGTGATAAGAAATACAAATTTATTATTGATTTAAACTAGTTTTCAAAGAATGCATCTCTGAACTATATAAATAGAAAACTACTTGTAAACTCTTTATACTTAAAGTTTTTTACATAGGCAATGATAGAACCCGAAGCAAATTTCAAAATTATATTCAAACAAAACTATTAGAACTTGTAGAAATTCCGTGGTCTACCTCACTGCAGCCTTTCCCTGCTCACTGCAAGAACAGTGCGGGCTACTCCATAGCAGATTCTTTTTTATTTGGCTTCTCAGTACCGTAACGACCCCTTTCTTCCAGCATTTTTCTCTATTCAAACTACTTAACCACCTGCATGTCTGCAGTGCACACGGTGTCATTTTTTCTGCAATTGGAGTGAACGTGTTAGGGTTGCCACCATCGTTTGTCACTCCTTGTCTTGGCCGTCATCACAATCACACACAACTGGGAGATGAGCATACCTACACTGGTCAGCAAGAGTTGGTTGGAAGCTGGTAACTCAGATGATCCAAGCAATGCTTACAACTGTATTTAGATTATCTCAAAAATGAAAGCACAAAATTTTATTTTATAAAGGAAATGTGTGAACCTAGAAGAATATGCCTGTGGAAACCTAGCGTCCCACAAACTGCAGTTTAAGAAAACGTGTGTTTACATCATACAGTCTCAGGTCCCCTCTGAATTTTCACCACGCAAGGGGGAAAAGGCCGGGGAAGGGGACGTCTGCTCTCATTCAATGTCATCCTCACATCACACCATGGAATACAAAGCAATGGGAGAAAACAATGGGGGAAATAGCTGTACTGACTTAAAGAGATGTCCACAACTATCGAGTGGCAAAAACAACACGTCAGAACTGGAAGCAGGGACTCATGCAGATGCTTGCACACAAGTGTTCACAGCAGCATCATTCATAACAGCCAAAATGTGGAGACAACCCAAGTGTCCATTCACAGATGAACAGATAAACAAAAATGCTGTCTATAAATATGTACAATGTATTACCCAGCCATAAAAAGGAACGAAGTTCTGTCTGGGCTGGTGTGGCTCAGTAGATTGAGCGCCAGTCTGTGAACCAAAGGGTCGCTGGTTCGATTCTCAGTCAGGGCACACGCCTGGGTTGTGGGCCAGGTCTCCAGTTGGGGGTGCACAAGAGGCAACCACACATTGATGTTTCTCTCCCTATTTCTCCCTCCCTTCCCCTCTGTCTAAAAATAAATAAATAAATAATCTGAAAAAAAAAACACATATGAAACTATTCTTTAAAAAAAAAAAAAAGGAATGATGTTCTGACATACACTACAACACGGATGAACCTTGAAAACATTAAGCTAAGTAAAATAAGCCAGACAGAAGAGGACAAGTATTGTATGATTTCACTTATATGAGATATCTAGGCCAGTCAAATACATAGCGACAGAAAACAGAATAGACATTATTAAGGGCTGGGGAGGGGAGAATAAGAAGTTAATGTTTAATGGACAGAGTTTCTATTTGGAATGATGAAAAAGTTCAAAAAATAGTGGTGATGGTTGCATAACATTGTGAATGTACTTAATGCTGCTGAATTGTACATTTAAAAATAGTTAAAATGATAAATTTGATGTTAAGTATATTTTATCACAATAAAATGTTTTTAAAGGGTAATGTGTCAAATAACATGTATGGTGTGGTTATATATTATGTATGTTTGTGTATGTTGACACATACATACCATACACATGAATTTATAAACACATAGAAAAGTTCCTCTAAAATACACACTAAATTGTTAAGAGTGAAGAATGAAGGAATGTGTTATGGGTTGAATTGCGTCCCCTCAAAAAGACATGTTGAAGTTCTAACCCCTAGAAGCTCAGAATATGACCATATTTGCAAATAGTTGCAGACCTAGTTAAGGTAGGGGCAAAGTAGAGTGAGCCCCTAATCCAGTATGACTTTTTTCCTTGTATGAATACAGCCTCTGAAGACAGAAACACAGGGAGAACCCACGTGAACCCAGAGGATCGGAGAGATGCATCTGCAAGACAAGCAACGCCAAAGACTGCTGGCAAACCACCAGAAGCGAGGAAGAGGAAAGGAAGGATCCCCTCACAGGCGTTAGTGGGAGTATGGCTCTGCTAACAACTTGATTTCAGATTTCTAACTTCCAGAACTGTGAGAAAATAAAAGTCTATTGTAAGCTACTGAGTTTGTGGTACTTTGTTTTGGCAGCCCTAGGAAACTGATACTGTGGGCTTTATTTTTTTTTATACTTTTGTATTGTTAGATATTGTACTGTGAACATGATTTAATTTTACAACCAACAAATATTCACTTAACCTTATAGTCATCAAGAAAATGCAAATTAAAACTACGGTGTGATGCCATTACACATCCATCACCACAATGTTTGAGATGTAATAGGCAACACAGGGTTGGTGAGGGTGTAGAGCAACTGGAACACCTAAATATTGTTAGTGGAAACATATATCGGTATAAAGAGTAGGGAAACCCTTTAATAATATTTCTTAAAGCTAAAAATACAAATACCTGTAACCCAGTAATTCCACTCCCTGACATATACCCTATAGAAACTTAGCTATGTTCATCCAAAGACGTACTAAAATGTTCATAGAAGCACCATTCCTAAGAGTTCCGACCTGGAAACATCATGAATGCCCATCAACAATAGAATGAATAAATAAATTATAATATATTCATATAGTAGAATATTATATAGCTGTGAGGATAAACAAATTATTGCTATATGCAACAACATGGAAGAATCTCAAAACCACAGTGTTGAAGCAAAAGAAATCAGGTACAGAAAAACATTTGCACTGTCTGATTTTATTTATACAAAGTGATAAAGTAGCTAAAACTGACCTTTGTTGTATGTGATGGCTCTCGTGGGGGCAGTGGTTAGGAGGAGGCTCAAAGGGAACTTCTAGGGAGCTAATATATTCTGATTTTTGTTGTCAGTGGTGGTTAGACAGAGGTGGTAATTTATGGAACTCTATGATTTATGTACATTTCTGTATGCATGCTACAGTTCAGTGAAATGCTAACTTTAAAATGACTTTAAAAAGTCTTTTCTTTTTGGTATTAGATTTTGCCATTTTTTTCTTTGGCTTTGGAGATGTTATTGTTTTTCTCATTTATTAATTCAGCAAAAATATTTTTTAATGATCAACTGTATGTGAGGTACTGTGCTAGGCATAGAGCCCAACCACACTAGTAGGAAGATCAGACATGTTTGGAAGTTTGCAAAACTCTGTTCTAAAAGATGCTTGTCAAGACTTTCTCTTAATCTCCAAGGTTCTTTCCTATCAGAGCTTCATATTCCCTCTTTGACTTCTGCATAAAACTGTTTTGACATAGTGGTCACCTCCCAGCTGGTGTTTTTGGCTTTTGCCCAAGAAAATTCTGCTTTCTGATCTCTGCTCACTTGCTCTCCCCAGCTGTTCCTAATATTTAAACTTTTAATCTGCTATCTTGAATATATCAGATTCTTCCTGGATCCTCTCTCCCATCACTTCTTAAACAATTTAAAGAAGAAAAAATTCCTTCAAGTCCCCGTTTCTGTCCTGTAAAGACCCAGCCTTATTCTGTTCTCAGAGCATTATTCACTATTAAATATCTGAAGTATAATTGTTGCTATCCCACAGGGATATAACTTGCTTTCCTATTTGCTATTAAAGTTTGTACTGGCTACAAAACTTTCAAGAGCAAATACTCTTGACTTTAGTAACAGGTAAACAAATGTCACCACTATTATTTAGCATTATTTGGGAGGTTCTAACTTTGTAATAAGATAAGAAAAGCAAATGAGAATTTCAAATATTAAAAAAAGAAATGGCAAAGTTATTTTTGCTTATATATGAAGTCTGTCCAGAAAAATTTCAGCCATTGTTAATATAATGAGAACAGTTTGCATAACATCAATGTAAGATGGCAGCCAAGGAGAGTGGACTAGAATGCGCATGCATGAACAGTGACAACTTCACTGTACTAGTCATGGAGGCGGTAGATGCTGTTGAGTGACATGTGCACTGTGTGGCTGTCATATTCAAACTCACTGAGTGAGTAGAACAACGAATCTGCATCAAATTTTGTGTTAAGCTTGGACATTTCTCCTCAGAAACTATTTGGATGATTCAGAAGGCCGCAGCTCTGGGCAACTGGTGATTGGCAGCTTCATCACGAAAATGTACCTGCTCATGCATCACATCTCATGCAGAGTTTTTTGGCAAAACATTAAATCACCCAGGTGACTCAGGCTCCCTACAGCCCAGATTTGGTGCCCTGTGACTTTTGGCTTTTTCCCAAACTAAAATCATCTTTGAAAGGGAAGAGATTTCTTATGGTTGATGAGATTCAGGAAAATACAACGGGGTAGCTGATGGCATGGGGAGAACCTTGTGAGGTCCCAAGGTGCCTACTTTGAAGGGGCCTGAGGGATCACTGCCTTATGTACAACATTGCTTGTATCTTGTATCTTCTTCAGTAAATGTCTCTATTTTTCATTTTACATGGGTACCTTCTGGCCAGACCTCATATACTATACTTCCATGTCTAGAAACCCCAAATGACTCAATAAAAATAATAAACCAATATGAGAATTGGTACAATGACTGAGCATAGGATATTTTTCAGTACCTTCTCTTTATATTAATAATAAAGTATATATAAAAATTACAAAATAAATCTTTTAAAGATGGTGTCATGAACAAATTTAACAGGGGAAGTTAGAATTTATATGAATAAAGCAGTAAAATTTTATTGAAGAAAACAAAGCATGTCTTGAATAAATGGAGAGACATACCAAAATCTTGGCTTAGGCAAAAAAAAATTATGAAAATAAAATCCTTTCCAAAATTAATAGAAAAATGTTATTGAATTCTGTCAAAATCCCACTAAACGACCCAGTAATGAAAAGGATATGAAAAATAAAAGTGCAAAAATTGTCAAGAGAATCTTGAACAAGAATAATGAAGGACAACTTGCTACACCACATACTCGTATTATCAAAACGCTGTATAAAGTGACTGCAATGAAAATAGCACAGCGTGTCCGGGAGATCGTAGATAATGCTATCACAGCCCTAGAGAATGGCCCTTCATGCCAGGCCCCTAAGGAACACAACACCCCGCTGAGCTCTGCTTCTCTGAGGGGCTTCACTCTTTTCCCTCCATTTAGTCAGACAGCCAGGCGGCACCCTTCGAGCAGGCACCAGCCGGCCTTAGAGAGCCGGCTGTGCACCAGACCCTGTTACTGCTCCCAGAATGTGAAGCTGAGTGTGAGAAACTGTCGGTGACAATACTGAAGGACCGCACATTGGCCTGTGGGGATCTTTCTTCTCCCCATTTCCACAGGTTACTCGAGCCCACAGTCCAACAGGTTATGTGTTTATGGTCCCTTAGCCAATGCCAGTGGCACTTTCCCAAAGTGCCAAGCTAATGAAATTCCCAGAAAAGTTCATGTCCTGTAGCAGGCAATTAGAATGCGAATTATATCTGATTAGGACAGCGCTTTTTTCAAACTTACACTTTTAAATGTTACAGCAACCAAGGTACCAAAATCAATTTTACTTCTATCTACTAGCCACAAACAATCTGAAGATGAAATTAAGAACACAGTTTTACTTACGATTGCACTAAAAGAATAAAATAGTTAGGAATAAGATCAACAAGAGACACAGCTATTAACAACTGAACCTAAAACAGAAACAAAAACAAACTAAGCAAACAACTAGAACAGGAACAGAATCACAGAAATGGAGATCACATGGAGGGTTATCATCAGGGGAGTGTGTGGGGAGAGAGGGGGGAAAGGTACAAGGAATAAGAAGCATAAATGGTAGGTAGAAGAT